>APFE030258148.1:19479-140454 GCA_000404065.3 Pinus taeda
AAGGAACATAATGAAAAATCAAGCTGGTAGTCCCAGTTTTGGGATCCAGGGGAAAATCTCTGTGTATATGTGTTTTATGTGTTATGCTCTCGCATTTTTTTATTTTATGTGTTTTAGAATTCGTATGCAAGTAATTTTTGTATGGGGTTAAAACCTACAAGGGACACTGACACAATGCTGGGAAAAATAGTCCCTTGATGTTGGCATGCCTTAGCATGAGAGCATCCAAAGCCTCCTGGATGTTGTCAAGTCCATATCATGGCAGTGTCTGGGAGTCAAGTGGTCTAAAACCTCAGTGGGACCCAGGGGCTAGCTACTTGGGTGGTTGGGATGGTTCCTGGGAGCCCTGTAGCTAATGTGGAATGTTTGTATGTTTTGTTTTTGTCAATTCCACTTCCTTAAGGTCACATAAGAGGTTTAATCTAGTCATAGTAGCCTCTCATCACATGTTTACCCCGGTTGGCCGGTTACTTGGGTAGATGTGGGAGGAGGGTGTTACAGAGTGGTATCAAAGCACGGTTCATCCCTTAGACTAGATGGGTGGTGTGTTGGTCATTCATTCATGTCATTTTCATGTGTGTTAATCATTCTTGTGGTCTATGTGCTTGTTGCATATGCATGGTGTTGGCCATGGTTGTAGTGATATCACCATGTGAAAGAGGATGTTGTTGTTATGAAGTATGTCATCATGGGTGTATGATTGGTTACATGTTGTTTATGCTTGCATATTGTTAATGTACATTGGTATGGTTTTGTTTTCATGCATGAGGTCATGGTATGTGTAGTTGATATGGTCTTGCATTGATGATTAGACTCTAGCTAGACTAATGATTACATGGTTATGTGCTTATGTATTATATGTCTATATGATGTTATTATTATATTAGACATGTATTACGTTGATTTGATGATCTTTTAGATGAGATATCTTCCCCAAAGTATGCTAAGGTACATTATATTTTTGTGATTTGGTTTAGATGACATAGTATGCCTTGCAGGAAAGAGATCAAAATGACTAGCAAGATGGTAGACTACAAAGACTTTCCCTATGAATGAGATGAGCAGTGTGGTGTTGGGAACTCTTCTGACTTAGTAGAAACATTGAGAAGGTTGAAGGAAGAAATAAGGATTTGTAAGGCGAACAATGGCAAAATCATGCATGCACAAGAGAAACAATAAAAGGTTAATGTTATATTCCTTCAAAGTTTGTCAGAATTGTAGCAACAAGGGCCACTTCAGATAAATCATCGATAGGAGGATAGAACTAATGGGGCATATGGCAGTAGGTCTCATGGTGGTTATAGGTCGAATAGAGATGGCACGGTTAGAGATGGCATATTGTTGGACACTCCAGATAAGAGAGCTGATGGATACATGTATTATTTTAGTTCTGGTTCTAACAAGCATTATGATCATCATCGTTATCATCATTATAGGAGAAGTGATATGGGATTCTTTCCAGAAGAGTTAAAGAAAGAAAAGCCACCTACTTTTAATGGAGATTTGAAGAATCTAAAAGATGTAGAGGTTTGGATACTTAATATGAAGAAGTGTTTTGAGTTGCATTATTACATAGATAATATGAAGGCCAGAATGGCTATCTTCAGCGTGAGAGGTAAAGCAGACATCTAGTGAGAAGATATGAAGCAAGTTAGAGACATCAGGAAAGATGACTTGAGTTAGCATGAGTTCCAGAGGATTTTCGAGAAGAAGTACTTGTCAGAAAGGTAGTATGACATTAAGGCCAAAGAATTCTATGAGCTAAAGATGGGATCAATGACAGATGAAGAGTACACGACTAAATTCCTGGAGCTATTAAGGTATGTACCGTATCTTAGAGATGAAAAGGCTAAAGTTCAGTGATTTTTCAGTGGATTTTCATTAGCGTTTAGAGATCAGATTGAGTATGATTTGCCTTAGTCACAAGAGGAAGTTAATGGAAAATTGAAGAATTGTTATGAGCAATCAAAGTGTAAGAATGAATCTTAACAAGGATGGAAAGGGAAAGACAAAGGTAAAGGTAAATGGACACTGAAAAGGGCAAGGCCTCAAAATGTAGACAAGAAATGAAATGTGGCACTACAAAAGAGGTTTAATGCAACTAGACAAGGACATGGGTCGCAACAACTACATACATATGAGGGTACTAGTTAGTTGGAGTGTTGGACATGCGGTAAGGAGCACCTTAAGAGAGAATGTCCATAGAATAAGGGTGTTTGGCCTCAGATATATAGTGCACAAGAGGCACAAAATGTTGGGGATGTTGGTCAGAGCGTTCCTCATTTTTATGCAACATTAGATAACAAACAGGCAGATCATCAGGAATCTATCATTGAGATGGATGGTAAGCTTTGTGATTAAGTTATTTCTATTTTGATTTACCCTCAATCTAATTATAGCTATCTTAGTTTTGACTTGGTGGATAAGTGTGGTTTGAGTAAGGAATTGCATGTAGAATCTTGGTTAGTGCAGTTGGCTACAGGTACAAAGAAGCAAGTTCATCATTGGGTAAAAGCTTGTGCATTTGATTTGAATGGTATGCCCACTCCAACACATTTGAATGTATTACCATTGGGATCATATAGTATGTTTTTGGGCATGGATTAGTTGTATCTTCATTGATCCAGGTGGATATTGGTGTCCACCCACCAATTGCACTTGGACACCCACCATTGCTTCTTTCAGTTTTTCAGTTTCCTTAATTGTAGCACAATTTACTATTTTTAGTAGTTTTTCGGGTCATAGACTTCTGGAGCCGTTTTGAGGCCCTAAACGACGTTTTTTTGGAAATCTAACGCCAGTGGGTTTTTGTTTAAATTTTTCTTTTTTGTCGTAGTCCTTGGAGAGATCTTTCTAACGGGTCATCATGCACGTCAAACGGAGATAATATGACCAAGTCATGACCCCAAGAAGTTGGTTGTCCAACTCACCCTAACGGGGTCCACAAACTCTTGTTGTTACATCTCCTCGGGTTAGGGTTTTGGTTGTTTAGGGTTTGCTCTTATTGTTCAATAATAAAAAGGCCCTTGAGCCTCATTTTAAGGTAGTTCAGAGGCATGTAGCCACCACATCTCTTCTCAGAAATAAGCTATCATCGTCGTAGTTGGTTTATTTCCATTTCTGTTTGTAAGCATATTTCAATATTTTACATTAATGAAATGAAGTATTATTTCTGCTGCATCTCTATGTTTATGGTTATCTCTGTAATTTGTTGCGTTCGTGTTTAAATCTGGATCATTCATAGAACTAAGGTGGATTGTTATGAAAAATCCATTGAGTGTGTGGATGAAAATAGGGAACAAAGAGTTTTACAGGGAAAGAAGAAAGCCACATCAGTTAGGATGGTGACAACTATGCAGGCCAAGTGCAATCGTAGGAAAGGGTGTGTGCTATTTACAATACATATTTCTAGTGACAAAGGTAAGGAATTGAGGATACAAATGTTTCGAGCAGGTATCCAGTTCTACAGTAGTTTTAGAATGTGTTTCCCAAAGAGATTTCAGAGTTGCTGCCTCATAGGGAAGTAGACTTTTCTATTGAGTTGGTGCTAGGGGAAGCTCCAACATCAAAAGCACCTTACAGGATGAGCACACCTGAGTTGGTAGAGTTGAAGTTGTAGTTGAAGTAAATGTTGGACAAAGGACAAATTAGGCCAAGTTATCACCATGGGGTGCACCAATATTGTTTGTGAAGAAGAAAGATGGTACTCTCAGATTATGCATTGACTATAGGCAGTTGAACAAAGTGACTATCAAGAACATGTGTCTGTTTTTGGGGATTAATGACTTGTTCCATCAGTTGAAGGGAGGATAAGTGTTCTCGAATATTTATTTGAGATCAGGATACCACCAGGTACGCATCAAAGAGGAGGACATTTACAAGACAACTTTCTAGACCAGGTATGTGTAACACCCTCCTCCCACATTTACCCAAGTAATTGACCAAACGGGGTAAAAATGTGATGTGAAGTTATTATGACATGATTCGACTTCCTAAATCATGTTAAGGAAGTGGAATCGATAGAAACACACCATATAGACCTTCAACATTAGCAATTGGACCCCTAGGAACCATCCCAACCTTTCTGCTAACCAGCCCATGGGTCCCATTGAGTTTTTAAGCTATTAAGCCTCTAGACAGTCCCATGCTATGGGCATCCCAACGTCCAAAGAGCTCTGGATGCTCCCACAAGCTTGCATGCCTACATCCAGGGACTATTTCCAGCAGACCTATGCCAGAGTCTAGGAAATTTAAGGCACTTTTCAAGCCTAGAATTTTGGTGACTACCCAGAACTTGTTGTAACTTTTAGAATCCATTAAACACATGATGACAAGACTAATAAACCAAAAACTAACTCTAGGACTAGGCCTAACCATCCCCAACTAGGAATGACATTCTATCAAACACTTGGCATCAATGCAATCTACAAGTGTAAATGATAGATCTAAGCATGGGGCTCTCATGCTTATCTGAGATTCTCTATGAAGCATTGTTTCCTTATCTCTTTAGCTGCAGTTTCATCAATTAAGCCATAGATACATCATTCATTCATATAAGAGTAAAAACATGATGGGAGCCATACATAGCCACTATCATAGTACATATTCATAATCAACATAATAGAAACAGAAATACCAAGGATACAGTAGGCATAGAATCCACATATAAACCAATATAATAGTCATGAGATAATAAGGAGAAATAACCTCACATTAATGATGCAAAAGACAACCTGGTATGGGTCTACCACATTCCACCAGACTGTAGAATGGCTGAGCCAAATCTCTCTTCAACCATTCACCCTCATTCCATATTCCAATCATGAATATGGGATCTCATATAAAATATCAATCCAAAACCATTTAGGGCATCCAGAGGCCATCCACCTCAATCCATAAAATATTGATTCCACCTCATGTTCAAAAATCACAAAACCATCATTGGATTGGTCTCTACCCAAGCCTTCTAGGGCTCCAAAACATTTGTTCCAACCAAGGCTTCCAGGACTAGTAACTCAACCCACAATTTTTTTCGAGCTTCCAGAGTATTTGTCCAACCAGGACTTCCAAGAATAGTAACTCAACCTATAGCTTTTTCTGGGCTTCCAAAACTAGTAACTCAACCCAACAAGGGCTTCCAAATATTTTGTCCAACCAAGGATTCCAGGACTAGTAACTCAACCCAAGTTGTTACAGGGCTTCCAGATCATTTGTCCAACCAAGGCTTCTAGGACTAGTAAATCAACCCAAGCCATTAGAGGGCTTCTAGAGCATTTTTCCAACCAAGGCTCCAAGAATTAATAACTCAACCCAAGCTAAACGAAACATAAGAAACAATGAGAAACAAATAAATAAACCCATAACACCATGGCTATCCAGGAAATGGGAAGGTTAGGCAAATCGACTGTCAATCCATGCAATCCTCCATGTCAGTGACAGATCGTGACCAATAAACCACATGTATTTGCCATGCATGCCAAAACTAGTGACAAAAGCATACATGAAACTTGGAACCTGCAAGCCAAATCTATTGTAGTTGTTGATCCCAATGTCCTCTTGCACTTTCCTACTCTTCCTTTGCTTCCTTGCTCCAAAAATCCAAGTATGCCACACTCTCCAAGAGTGCTCCAAGAAACTCTATGTGTCCAAGAGTACAAGAGAGAGAGAGAGAATAGAAGTGAGTGCCACCAAAATTGAACTGACCAATCCCACCCACCAATCCTCAAAAGACTTTTTATTAATGAGGCCTCTATTATCTTTATTATCCATTATTATCATTCAATTCCCTCCTCACATACAACCTATGACCTTTCACTTTCTTTTTCTCCTAATTGTCGCTATTTTCACAAATAAATGTGCCAAAATGCCTCTTTACCTTTCCAAATTCCCTTTCCATTGCCTTTGCCAATTTCCTTAGCCATAATAAACCGAATGAACACCCACTAGGATATTTTTCCCACAATTTAGCTTTGAATACGTGTCCCACAATCATGGTCTTATATATTTTTACATGAATTTTTGACGAGGGTTGTTATAGTATGGGCTTTATGAGTTTATTGTAGTTCCATTTGGTTTGACTAATGCTCCAACTATATTTATGTTCTTGATGAATAATGTATTATGTACATATTTGGATAGGTTTGTTATTATTTTCATTGATGACATATTGGTATATTCTAAAAATGAGGAAGAGCATGCCGAGCATTTCGCAGCAGTGTTGAGGTTCTTGAGAGAGCATTAGTTGTATGATAAACTCAACAAGTGTAGTTTCTTTCAGATTGAGGTACACTGCATGAGACATCTTGTTTCCAAGGAGGGCATAGTAGTGGATCTAGAAAAGATAAGGGCTATCATGGAGTGTGTAGCTCCCAAGAATGTGGATGAGGTGTGATATTTCATGGGGTTGGCAGGCTATTATAGGAGGTTCATCAGGAACTTCTCATGGATTTCTTATCCTATTACATCATTGTAGAGGAATGGTAAGAAGTTTGATTGGACAGAGGAGTGTGAGGCTATTTTTGAGCAGCTTAAGCAGTTGTTGACACATACACCATTGTTAAATATTGCATATCCGAACAAAGATTTTGTAGTATTTACAAATGCTTGCAAAAGAGGACTTGGTGGAGTCCTTTTGTAGGATGGACAGGTGGTATTCTATGAGTCACGAAAACTAAATGAACATGAGTAGAAATACCAGACACATGATCTTGAGTTAGCAACAACCATAAATGGATTGAATATGTGGAGGCACTATCTTCTTGGTAGGATGTTTGTGCTGATGTGTGATCACATTGGGTTGAGGTATTTGTCTGATCAATTGATTCTGAACGTCTGACAAGCTAGATGGTTGGCCACAATCAGTGAGTTTGACTTCGAGATTAGGTACATCAAAGGAAAGGAGAACAGGGTGTAAGATGCTCTTAGTAGGGGAATACATGTAAATCATATAGCAGTTATGAGTTCCTAAGGGACAGACTTACATGATAGAATCTTGTAGGCAAATCAGTAGGATGTCAGGTATATGGAGATTATGCACATGTTGCAGTAGAGTACAGGTACAGGTAGTGGTACAGGTGCAGGTGCACATGATGTGGAATATTGTCTTACAATAGATGGATTGGTTAGATTTAGAGACATGATATATGTGTCAAATAGTAGTGAGCTCAAGAAGGTGATCTAGATGGAGTTTCATGCGAAACCATATTCAGGTCACTCAGGCTATCAAAAGACATTGACCGCAGTGAAGAAATTTTATTCTTGGTCAAATCTGAAGAAGGATCTGGCATAGTTCGTGGCTAGATGTTTCGATTGTGAGTGTGTGAAGGAAAATTGTAAGCATTCAAGTGGACTTCTACAGCTGATTGCGATTCTTGAGTGGAAATGGGAGGTCATTTCCATGGGCTTTGTCACAAGATTGTTGAGGACAGTGAAGAAGCATGATTTCGTCATGGTTTTTATGGACAAGTTGACGAAGGTTGTGCACTTTATTCCAGTGAAGTCTACATTTTCAGCCAACAATGTAGCACAGGTGTTCATTAGCGATGTGGTCATATTGCATGGAGTTCCAAAGAATATTGTGTCAGACAAAGATGCAAATTTCACTTCTAAGTTTTGGAAGCATTTGCTAGCAAGTTTGGGCATAGAGTTGTCCTTTAGTACAACTTATCATCCAGATATTGATGGATGGACTGAGAGGGTCAACAGGATATTGGAGGACATGTTGAGGATGTACATGATGTA
This sequence comes from Pinus taeda, assembly GCA_000404065.3. NCBI lineage: Eukaryota > Viridiplantae > Streptophyta > Pinopsida > Pinales > Pinaceae > Pinus > Pinus taeda. Next base: position 27,220 of record APFE030258148.1, read on the forward strand.
TCAACAATGAAAGTGAGAAGAGTATCTTTCAATGGTAGATTTCATGGTATGAGGAATCTTTGAAGATGAGTCTGTTTGATGCATCGTATGGGAGGAGTTGTAATACATCCATCAGTTGGAGTGATATAGTTAAAATGGTGTTGATTGGATCAGACATGTTGGTGGACATGGAACAAGAAATGCAAGTTATAAATAAGAATCTAAGGTAGAACATGATAGGCAGAATAGCTATGCAGATCTAAATAGGTTGTTCAAGGAGCCCCAAGCTGGGGAACATGTGTACTTGTGCATCAAACCTAAGAAGAGCTCCTTACTGATTGGATTATGTGCCAAGATGGCACCACGATTTTGTGTACCCCTCAATATTGTTGAGAGGGTTGGTCCAGTAGCCTATCAACTTTCACTACCTCCGATAATGAAAGTAAATGATGCTTTCCATGTGTTATTTCTTAAGAAGTATGTTAAAGATGTTGATCATGTGATTGGTTGGTCTGTATTGTAGGTGGAACCAAATGGAGAATTCTAGTTAGAGCCTTAGTGTATATTGTAGAAAAAGGTGTTCATGCTCCGGAACCAAGCAATCGAGCAAGTTAAAGTGCATTGGAAGCACTTCGGGCCCGATGAAGCTACATGGGAGATGGAAAATCAGATGCGGGATATGTATCCTTCATTGTTTGGTGGTTGAGGCAAAGAAATTTTGGTATGGTGGTTTGGTATATTTATTTGGTATATGTACATATGTATATGGATGTAAATACCACCATGAGCTATGTTATAAAGCTCCAATAAGGGGTATGGGTGTCATGTCATTATGAAGTTATTCTTTCTTTGTTGTGATGTTGGTTTATTTTTCAACATGGTGATCATTGTAAATACTACATCAAGCTATGTTATAAAGCTTCATGGGAAGTATCTTTGTTTTACAGTGGTTTTGTTTAGGTATAGGTGTGGTTGAACACTGAGGATGGTGTCCCCCAAGGGGAAGGGTTCTGTAACAACCCTGATGAAAATTCCATGTAATAAAACTTAATAAAAGAAAAATAATAACCACGGTTGATGGGACACTTATTCCAAGCTGAATGTTGGGAGAAACATCCTACTGGGTGTTCATTTGGTTTATTATGGCTAAGGAAATTGGTGAAGGCAATGACTAAGGCTTTGGAAAGGAAAAATGGCATTTTTGGCACATCCATTTATGAAAATAATGGGAATTAGGAGAAAAGGAAGGTGAAAGGTCATAGGTTGCATGTGAGGAGGAAATTCAAGGAAAATAATGAAAAATGAAGAAAATAGAGGCCTAATTGATAAAAAGGCTTATGAGGATCAGTTTGTAACCTTTTGTCAGTTCAATTTTCTAGCTCTCTCATTATTCTCTCTCTCTTTCTCTCACTCACTCTTAGACACTTAAAGTTTTCTTGGAGCACTTTGGCATTGGATCAAGAAAGACAAAGAAGGAAAGAGGAAGGAAGGAGCAAGAAAGGAAGAGTAGGATCAATAATATACAACAATATTATTTGCAAGTATTGATTTGCATGCATATTTTCCTTGCTAGATTTGGAATGCATGGTATTGCATGTGGTTCTTTTGCTATTGTGGCATGGGTTTAGCCAGGTGTGACAATGTTTTCAGCCTAGCCTTGCCATTTCTGGATAGCCATGGTGTGATGGGGTTCTCATGTTTTGGTTGAGCTGGATTGCTGGATGGATTCAAAGCTGGGTGAGCTGGATCTCTGAATGATAGAGAACATGGCCTAATCATTCCCAAATTAGACAGTGGCTCACAGTAAATCCATTGGCCTAATAACCTATGAGACAGACTGTGGTTTGCGGTAATCCAAGATTGTGTTGCTTTGGTGGACCTAGGAATCCTTGCGGGTGAGTGGCGGGATTTACGGTAAATCCAAGAGGTGGATTTCTCTCCATTGGGCCTAGTAATCCTAGGTTTGGATGTGCGTAAATCCTAGAGAATGGATCTCAATTTAGGGCCTAGTGATCTGGTGTAGATTACGGTAAAGCCTGACAGACTAGGAGACAGGAAAATTCCTCACGGTGTAGGTGGAGATATCCAATGGCATCCATTCTTGTTTTGCTTAGCGATCATGTTAAATCCTCTTATTACATGTTTATTGTGTTGGCCTAGTGATCTGGGATGGATTACGATAAAGCCTAGTTTTTATTGATGAGGGTGAGGTGGTTTAGCCTCAGGATGCCCTGGTTGGTTCTTTTGGTTTGAGTACAACATTCATGGTTGGAATATGGCATGAGGGTGAATGGTTGAAGAGATATTTGGCTCACCCATTCTATGGTCGGTGGAATGTGGCAGTCCCATCTTGGGTTTGGATTTTGCATCATCAATATGAGGTTATTTATCCTCGTATTTCTATGAGTGTTATATTGCTTTATATTTGGATCATATGGCCATGATTTCCTTGGTATTTTGTTTCTATTTGTTGGTGATGTTTATGTTTTATGACAGTGGCTATGTATGGCTTTCATCATGTTTTTACTTGTAAATGAATTAACAATGTATGTATGACCTAATAGATGATAATGCAATAAATGGTGTAAGGGAACAATGCTTCATAACGATTCTCAGATAAGTATGAGACACTTATGCTTAAATTTGTTGTTTATACCTATATATTACATATTTTTGATATGTTAGACGAAATGCCTATCATGGCTAGTGGGGGTTTAGTTAAGGGCTTGTTCAAGTATTTACATTTGCATCATTGTTTCCATGTTATATTTTTGTACTGAAGGTGTTATTCAATTTTTGGTAGTGACTTGAGCTCTGGGCCTGAAAAAGTGGCTCAAATCCCAGGGTTGCTGGCACAACACCGGGAAAAATATTCCCTAGGTGATAGCATGCCTTGGCATGAGAGTGTCCAAATCCTCTTGGACGTTGTCAGGTCCATATCATGGGAGCATCTGGCAGTCAAGTGGTCTAAAAACTTAGTGGGACCTAGGGGATAGCTACCTGAGTGGTTGGGATGGTTCCTAGGAGTCCTGTAGCTATTGTGGAAGGTATGTATGTTGTGTTTCTATCGATTCCACTTCCTTAAGGTCACATAGGAGGTTGAATCTAATCACAGTAGCCTCTCGTCATATGTTTACCCCAGTTAGATAGTTACTTGCGTAGATGTGGGAGGAGGTTGTTACAACTCCTTTGACTCTAGAGACATTCAGATGCATATTCAAGCTACTAAAAACCAGATATATGCTTAAGAGTGTAAGAAGAAAATAGTTTTCTAAAGTCACAAGCAGGGACATGAACATCATTCAAGAATTAATTTCACCAACTTCTTAGGTTCCTTATGATCATTTTATTCTAGATATTTCTTTGTTTAGACATCCATGAAGAGACTTCTATTGGCTTTGTGTGCATCTGATGGGACAAGAAACTGCAACCAATGTCCCAAATTCCATTCACTATCTTCTCTATTATTCATATAAGAAAGATTGTATATTCGACTGAGCTAATCTTATTTCAAATTAATTAGCTTTTCAATCATTGAATTTGTCCAAAAGCAATCAATTCTTCATGATGCTGTACTTTTTAAAAACCCATATCTCGACTCATGTCTTTCATGGCTTACCCCATAAACCAATATTCAATTCTAGTGAAGAATTAATGCAATTCTGGTATCCAATATTGTGGAAGCAATTAGATGCTTTAATTTTTTGTCTAATCCAAGATGTATTTGTAAAGCAAACCGTTTACATGATAATTGGACAAGAGTTCCATTGAATATTTTCCCATTCCCAAATGGGGCAGAGGGGTACATGAAGAAAGAGAAAATAATATGGTTATTCGAATTTATGGGTTTAAAGGTAAAACATTGTTTCTTCCAAGAATTGTTATAGATAGATATTTTTTTGCCAAAGTTTGCAACCAATACCATGATTGGCTAGTTATATTTGAATAAAAAAACAAAAAACAATTTATTTCTTTGTCATTTACTGTTGGACAAATCATTGTGAAGAATGTGACTCATGTTGCAGGGCTTGCAAAGTCTTTGCATTGTTTTAATTTAAAATAAGTTGAAGCCCATTAAGGCTTTGATCCAAAAGACCTATTAACTACACACCTAGGTGTTTTTAAATATGTGAACTTATTTACAAGAGCTGCAGAGAAAAGTGAAGAGAGTCACAATGCTCCAAGCAACAATGAAAAATCAATAATAAGTATTTTAGAAATTTCTAAAGAAGAAAGCATCAACACGGAAAAAAGGTACAAGTAAAGAGGCACAAACCCTCCGCAATAATATTCACCTTGCACATCAGGTACTGGTCTGACTTCATATTCCATTCAAAGAAAGAGAAAGGATACTGCAAGTGAAAAATTGATTCACTATCAGCTATTAGTTGGTAGAGATGATGAAGAGGCTCCTCATACATTCATTCCAGACAAAACACATATCGCCAAAAAATCCAAATCCAAAAGTCCTCCAAAAATAGGAAGCATTGGACAAGCTATGAATGTGGAAATTGAAAGCCCTATGCTACCCAATTGGTTTAGTAATTATTTAGCATAATATTAGAAAATAATGGAGAAAATATCCAAATAATATTCTACTTTCAATGATCACCTATCACTTTGCAGGATGAAAACTATGACAAGGATAGTGAAAAGTTGAAAATTGAAAAGTAAAGGTCCATAATAAAATAGTTATTGATAAAATAAAGATGAATGTTGATGTGTATGAAATTACAGCCAATAGACACATGAGATTGCATCAAGCTACTAGTAACACACTTGTAGTGTATGTTTAGGAAGTAGAAAACGTGATACTAAAACCAAGAATAAAAGAGATAAAAGATGTTATAAATTTGGGTTCTTTGTTAATGACTCCACTGGCAATACAAACACTACCATCTTCAACTTCTACTCCCACCACATCCCATTGACCTAATAAAGCTATGAAACTCCTTAATGTTGTCAAATATCATATTATCACTAATATATGCCAAAGATTAGAAATCATTGAACGTGCATGGCAAGAAACTCCTGATCTGGTACATTTAGCATAAGCAATTAACTCATTTTTTGATTTGGTTAAATGTAATGTTAGTGAAGACAAACATTTCATTAAAAATGAATTATTTAATTTTAGTCAAAGGCTTGGTTTGTTGATTGATATGGAAAGAAAAAACAGAGAACTCCCAAATTCTAATCCAATGAAGAAAATCAAAGCTTGATGGTCTAAAAGAATCAACACACTAGAACAAATTATTTATGAATGTGAAAGCATAAAGAATAGAAGGGGTGTTGTGTTTATTAAGGTGGTGCAAATTGTTCAAGATCTAAATGGTCCACACATCATACACAAGTTTGAATTAATCACAAAAGTTATGCTAATAGCTAAATTAGAAAGGAAAAAGGAGTCAATGGAAAGATAGTTTAATTATATAAGTGATTTCATTATAGAAGAAATTAGAAAATGGCTAATTTTTTTTGTTAGTATTAATGAAAGAAGTTTCTTTTTTCTTCTTAATTACAAAAATAGGCTATGGAGATTGAGAAGTAAATATTCAATCAACATGTTAAGCTAGAGATTACAATCGGTCCAATGAAAGATGTCATTAAAGGTGTTTTGGAGAGATTCATTCAAGGCTTCATGGATCTAAATGACACTTGATAGTCAAACAAATACTGTATATGTTTTCACATATTGTTAGTGTCCTTAAATATTGGCACATTTTTTTCATTTTTCTAGTATTTAATTAGTGAGATTTGTTAATTGTGTTAATGTCACCTAAACTAATTGCTCAATGTAGTTCATTGTTTTCTTCTGTAGTTTCCTTTTTCCATATTATGATTCACCGGAGCCAAATCCTAGTACCCATTGGGATGAACACATTTACTTTTACGATTAGGTAGTAGGATTTTGATGACTACTTTAGACATCAAACATAAATGTAAGTTCAGTTACAGAATATCTTCTATTTGTGATCGAGGTGGATATTGGTGGCCACCCGCTAATTCCACTTGGATCCCCTCCAGTGCTTCTTTAAGTTTTTTCAGTTTCCTTAATTATAGCACAATTTACTATTTTTAGCAATTTTTCGGGTCCTAAACTTCTGGAGCCGTTTTGAGGCCCTAAACGACGTTTTTTTTGGGAAATCTACCACCAACAATTTTTTTGTCTAAAAATCATCTTTTTTGTCGTAGTCCTCGGAGAGATATTTCCAACAGGCTATCATGCATGTCAAATGGAGATAATACGACCAATTCACAACCTCGAGAAGTTGATGTACCAACTTACCCGAAAACGGGGCCCACAATTTGGTGTTTCATCTTCTAGGGTTAGGTTTTGGAATGTGAAGGGTTTTCCATTGTTTCTCAACAATAAATAGGCCTTCGAGCCTCATTGTAACATAGTTCAGAGGCATGAAGCCACACATCTCTTCTCAGAGATAAGCTACCATCGCCCTAGCTGGTTTATTTCTATTTCCGGTTGTAAGCATATTTCAGTATTTTCCATTAATAATGAAATGAAGTATTATTTCCGCTGCATCTTTGTGTATATGGTTATCTCTGTATTTTATTTCGTTCCTGTTTAAATCTGGATCAATGGCATGTCAAGATGTAAATTGTGTTTCTTAATTGTTTTACGACCACGGTTGGATTTGATGAGCCTTGTCTTGGTAACTTGTTAAGTGAGATGAGTTGAGATTGGACATGAGTATCCTAAGATGCATTACAGGTAGTTCTTATGTTAACAAGGCATATGAAAAATTTCCATGATACATGAGAATTTGGGTTTCATATTAGAATCTTTGATGCAAATAAAGTCAAGTGCCACAACACATCTACTTTACAAAACAAAATCTAGACACACAGGGAATCATCTAGTGCACATGACAATTTTTAACTTTTTCAAACCCTTCTTCATTATATTACAAACTATAATAGAATATTCTAGAGCTCCCGTACCAAGGATCATGGCTTCTTACAATCACACAGATACAAAGAATACAACTAGGACTTGGTGTTAGTCCTTTGACAACCAATTTACCTTGAACAAGTGAACACTTGACATACGTGCTAATGGTGGCCACACATAGCCCTTTTTTTCCACATGTCCTAAACACATATGGTAGTTCCTCTTGCCTCCCATTCGGAAACTCCTCAATTTGCCTCTATCAATGAACTCAAATCCTTTAGGTTACTCAACTCGGCTCAACCAACTTTTCCCTCTAGCTACCTCCTTTTTCCTTCAAGGTATACAACACTTAGGGTCTTTGATCAACTCTTCACAACTTAATTTATGAGAAAATATTTGGTCTAGACACGTTTTTCATATTGTTGCTCCAAGAAGATAAGTATAGGGATATGGAGGTTTCCCTTCTTCTAACAAACTCAATCCTCTACAATATAGTGAACTAGGGCTAGTTTTTTATCCAAGTAGACTACTACTTTAGTCCTTCAAAGTTTGCATGTCCTTAGGCCCAATACAACTACCCTTCTAGAAGTCTTGTTGTCCTTTATGAGTACAGGACTTAGGGCTCTTCTTTGAGAGTCACATAACAACCGTCCAACTATACATGGATTGCCATCAATTTTCCTAGCCATAGTAAATTATTTCACTGATATAGGGCCCACAACACTTCCCTCATCTAGAGCTCTTCAAATATGCCGCCTAATAGTGATTTGAGTCCTCTCAAAATCACTATTCTTGTGTATAAATTTCTTTTTTTTTTCAATATACAAGCAAATCTGAACTACTCCTCTTATCATCCTTCTAACAATCTCTATATGGATGAACTAGGGTCATAAATCATCCACTAATAGTCCATTAACTAACTATTTATAGGTTGCTTTAGATTTCTGTCCAAAACTTTATGTATAGTTGAGCACAATCAACTCCTCTTCATGTAAATCGATTCCTCATATGGCACATTTCTTCTGCTCAATGCTCTACTCAGGCTCCACCCTCCTTTGGATCTTCTATCTCCACACATACTTATGCAAACCATCTTCAAGATATGTTGTCTATATTGCAGAGATAAACGTCACTCTAAGGATCATGACCCCTCTTATTCTACATAGATTTGTCATAGTCTTAAGGGAATACCTTATGGACTGAACATGCTAGGAAACCATCCTAACCGGGGAATTATACTTCTGTTCTAATTTCTTTAGAACAAACCCTATTCAACCATAGAAAAAACAACAACTTTTTCCTCCATAAGAGACTCGACGTAGCTAATATGGATCCATATATTCTGGGCATTTCTTTGAATAAATCTTGACCTAAAATTTAGATCTATATGACCCTCAAACTACGATTACCTTAATCAATATTACACCTATGGCTACTTCTGTTATTTCCATAAATTCCATTGCAGACCATCCTCCAATTGTGTTGGTCTTTATCACAAAACTTGTGGCCTACTAACCACCACAAGATAGGGTCTCAACCATCTCTGTTATTTCATGATTTGATGCAACCTTCACACAAAATCACCACTAAAATAACATGCTCAAATTCTAATGAGCCGCCTCACTTGAGCTCAATCTGCCAAAAGAGAACCAACAATATGTCATCCTACTTTCTAGCTTGAACCCATTAAGGTATGTGACATTCTTGTGAACCCTCACATGATGATATTTCTCTTGGTGGATGATCATCGCCTCCCTTTAAAAACCCTTACTTAGCCCTCTAACTCGACCTACTTTAGGAATACATTTATCCTCGCATTCTTGATCAAATGAGGTCCTTCTGACTAGATGTTCTTGCCTTCATACTAAGGCCTCCTAAACTATATTTTCCTAGCTAGGCCTCTTAGGAACCCTCTAGAATTTAAAAGTTTTATACACTTAGACCTTAGGAAATATTAACTTTCCTTTTTAATTTTATTTTAGATTTTAAACCCCATATTGGGTCCAAAACCCCTTTGCTTGGGTTCCTTTCCCACAAAGCCTTTTGGGACCAATCTCACAAGCCCATCTCACTAGGCTTGTGGAGTACCTCTGATCTAGGTGGATATCGGTGGCCACCCGCCAATTCCACTTGGACCCCCACCAATGTTTCTTTCAATTTTTCATTTTCCTTAATTGTAGCACAATTTACTATTTTTAGCACTTTTTCGAGTCCTAAACTTCTGGAGTTGTTTTGAGGCTCTAAACGACGTTTTTTTTGGCAATCTAGTACTAGCGATTTTTTGCCAAAAATTGTTCTTTTTATCATAGTCCTTGGAGAGATCTTTCCAATGGGGTATCATGCGCATCAAACAAAGATAATATGATCAAGTCACGACCCCGAGAAGTTGGTTGTCCAACTAACCCCAACGTGGCCCATAAACTCTTGGTGTTACATCTCCTCGGGTGAGGGTTTTGGTTGTTTAGCGTTTTCTCTTATTGTTCAATAATAAAAAGGCCCTTGAGCCTCATTGTAATGCAGTTCATAGGCATGTAGCCACCACATCTCTTCTCAGAGATAAGCTAACATCGCCCGAGCTAGTTTATTTCCATTTCTGTTTGTAAGCATATTTCAGTACTTTACATTAATGAAATGAAGTATTATTTTTTTTGCATCTCTGTATTTATGGTTATCTCTGTCATTTGTTGCATTCATGTTTAAATTTGGAACAATGGTAGTAGAGTGGTCTGCTCTTTCTCTGTTTGTCTTTGCATGTCCCCAACGAGGTCAATATATAAGGAGTTAGGGCTTGAATTGGTCAAACCTTTACAAGGCCAGCCTCACAAATATCGACGGCCTCCCATGGTGGATGAAAATAAAGATGAGGGGGCAGTAGATCCTATCAAAATCTTGCTCGAAGAAGCCCTCGAGTGACAAAGGAAGTCAATGATTTTTCCAGCAAGGAAAATATTACCTTCACTCTTCTCAAAGTAGGCCCCATGTCAAGAACTGGTGGGAAACCTACTGCGAGCAGAAAGATGAAAGTACAAACTCACTGTTTTCAATCACTTCCACTTGAAATTCATTCCGGGACACCATCAAGAAGTAGTACTACCTTGTCGGGAGCTATGAGGACAAATACATAAAGTGGACAATGTTGCGACATGGAAGGGACCAAGACGTTCCAGAGTTTACCAATATTTCTCATACACTTCACACAAAGTTGGGTATCAAGGATTATGAGCACCATTTGGTACTCAAATACCGCGACTTCCTGCACAGGTGCATCCAAGATGTGATGGAGTTGTTGGACATCTCCTTCTTTGGCATGGCACATCGATACACTGTCAAGATTGAAAAGAAGTTTAAACAGAAGAAGTGAGACTTCGGATCCGTGAATCCGAAGCAAGGGAAAGGTTTCCCCAAACTGCAGAACTAAGGGAAAATCCAAGAAGGTGTGAGCTAATACAACCCATCGAAGCCGCAAGAAAATAACAACTTCATGAAGTCAAAGATTGACACAGGAAATTGGTGTGAGTTTCATAAGAGCACCACTCACAGCACAATTTAGTGTCAAAACAAGCAATCGTTGGTGGCCAAGTTGAGGGCTTCATAATCAGATGCATGTTCCGACTGTGAGTCAAAACCCGACAAGGGGAATGGCAAAGGGAAGCAGATTATTGATGTGGAGCCCAGTGCCACTGTTGCCACCACCAAGATCCAAAAGCATGAGCCTGAAGATCGACAGGAGAGGGAGTGTCTTTTCCACTCACACATTTGGGTGAAGGGTTCGCCGCTACAATTCATTATCGACAGTGGCAGCAAAAATAACCTCATTTTAGTAGAAGTCATGAAGTGACTGGGACCACCAACCATACCAGACCCGCAACCGTACAACATTGGGTGGCTTCACCAAGGATAAGATCTTCGAGTATGTCAATAGTGCCTCATTCCTGATAACATCAAACCCTTCATAAATGAAGTATTGTGGCATGTTGCGCCTCTAGATGTTTGTGATGTATTATTAGGCCAACCATACTTGTGGAAGCGACATTTTGTTTATGATTCAAGGCCTCATGTTGTTATTATTTATTTAGGTAATTCCTTATACAGGATACCGGAGGTAGCCCCACCTACCACCACCTCTTTGATTGTTGCTAATAAAGAAAGTAAGATCATCTCCCACACTAGGAAATTTATTTACTTTCTGGTTCGCTCTCAAAGTAAGGGGAAGATCGTAGCGACATCCATTGCCCCTGGGAAGGGTTTCTCCACGCAACAGAAGCAGGTGGATACAGTTGTGGAAGAACACAAGGACATCTTCTCTTCACCCACAGGGGTACCGTTGCACTGTCAGCTCAAGCATTCATCCGATCTGACTCCTGAAGCACCTCTACCCAATGGGTCGATATATCATTGCTCCATTCTCAAAAATTCCAAGTACAAGCAGAAACATGATCAACATCGGGTGCCACACAAGTTTCAAGTGGGCGACAAAGTCTAGTTGCATCTGCAGAAAGAACACCTTGCAAGAGCCCATCAGAAGCTCAGACCACTCTGATATGGTCCTTACACCATTACCAAGGTGGTGGGGAAACAATGCTTTGGAGCACAACATTCCCCCATTCCTTGGCTTGCACTAAGTGTTCAATGTGGAACACCCTCGTCCATGCTTTCCACCATCACTAGACACATCAAAGATTGCAGAACATCTCACCAAGGACAAAGTTCAGCAGAATTTTCCCCATCTCATGGAGGAACTCAACGCAATGGGGACCATTACTTCCTAAGTGGGGAGGATGATCTAGGTGGATATTGGTGGCCACCCACCAATTCCACTTGGACCCCCACCATTGTTTCTTTCAATTTTTCAGTTTCCTTAATTGTAGCACAATTTACTACTTTTAGCCTTTTTTTTGGGTCCTAAACTTTTGGAGCCGTTTTGAGGCCCTAAAGGACATTTGTTTGGCAATATTGTACTAGCAACTTTCTAGCTAAAATCATCTTTTCCGTTATATTCCTCGAACATATCTTTCTAATGGGGTATCATGAGCATCAAACGAAGATAATATGACCAAGTCACGACCCCGGGAAGTTGGTTGTCCAACTAACCCCAATGGGGTCCATAAACTCTTGGTGTTGCATCTCCTCGGGTTAGGGTTTTGGTTGTTTAGGGTTTTCTCTTATTGTTCAATAATAAAAAGGCCCTCGAGCCTCATTAACATATCAGAGGCATGTAGCTGCCACATCTCTTCTCAGAGATAAGCTACCATCGCCCAAGCTAGTTTATTTCCATTTTTGTTTGTAAGCATATTTTAGTATTTTACATTAATGAAATGAAGTATTATTTCTACTGCATCTATGTATTTATGGTTATCTCTATAATTTGTTGTGTTCCTATTTAAATGTGGATTAACCTCCCAAGCTACATAATTCAAAAATATAGTCTAGTTGTAGTAACTTTAACTCGTTGAAACACTTGTAGTCAAGCAAGGACTTGGTTCGCTTCCCAAGTTGCAAATTAAGTAAGAGTAGTTGTGAGGGCATGATAGCCAGGGAGGGTCTGGGCATGCCAAGGAATGAAAAGGTGTTCTAACACATGCCAAACAATTTCAATGCATAATGAGGAGGGTTAGGGAGTGTTGAGGCATCACAAGGGAGAACTAGGTCAAAATGCATGGAAATGAAGAAATAAGAGTGTGTGTCAAGGAATGTCAGTGAGTTTAAGTGTACCAAGGACGAAGTGTGTTATAAGAAGTTCATAATAGTATTGTAGGAAGAGAGCCTTCAGTTGTAATAATGGGCTCAACAAAATAGTTTTAAACAAAGGGAGACTTTATGCTGGGAATAACATTGTTTTGCCTTTATCTGTTATTTTAATATGACATGTGGCACGCTTTGGCCGAATGGTCACGTTTTAAACATTGTACATTGTTTTGTATAAGTTTTGGGACACTCAACTTGTGTCTACTTATATCTTGTTTGTCTTATTCATCTTGTGGTTCTTGCAAACTCTCATTTAATTCTCTATTGTTTATATTAACTGGACATGCATGTGAAACAGTTCCTGTGTAAGCTATGTTGCTTAGTTGTTTTATGGACATGGCTAGATGTGATCCTTGTCTTGGTAAGTTCTTAAGTGGGACAAGTTGAGTTTAGAAATGAGTGACCTAATATGAGTTATAAGTACTTCTTAGGTGAACAAGGCATAATGTACTTATCGTAGGTGAAATCTGCCAAGTTGTTATGGTTGAAGCAACCCAATGTCACATGAACTACAGTGGCTAAGGACATGACTGGATTCCCAAGTCATGAAAAAATGTAAGGCTATTTGTGAGGGCATGAGTTCCAATTTGTACTAGGGAATGCTAACATCTACCATATAGTTCGAAATCATGTCAAATACGCTAAGATGTGTCATGTTCTAAGGCATTCCAAGATGTACAAGAATGTGGCAATACATACCAGGGACTATCAAGGAAACAAAAAGGAGAAACAAGTTAAACTACAAGGAAATGAACACATAAGAGGGTTAATAAGTAATCAATTTACCTTTTCCAAAAGGGGCATGCTAGGCACATTAACACTAGGTGCCAATAGGTTCCAAGTGCCAAGTGTTAGTGCAATCTAAGTGCTAAATATTCCTCTGTTACTTATCTTCTACTTTCCAATAATTGATCTCAAATAAATTTAATATTAAACCATGCCAAAGAATACCAGGGCATCTCAATGAGTGTTAGACATGCTAAGACTTGTCAAGCACCAACATGTGCCAAGTGCCAATGTGTGTTAGGGAGTGGTACACATGTTATGAAGTGGCATGACATGCCAAAGAGTGTTAAGGTGTGCCAGAGAGTGCTAATGCATGTTGAGGAGTGTTAGGGAGTACCAGGGAAACACAAGGGTGCACTAGGTCAAAATGCATGGAAGTGAATGAATATGAGGGTGTGTCATGGAGTGTCAATGAGTGCTAGCTAACATTCCAAGGAGGGAGTGACAGTTTATGTTAAGAATTCATATGGCATGCTAGGGAATATCAAAGCATGTGAAGAAGTGCCAGAGTGTGCTAGGGAGTTCCAGTGTGTGTTAACATGTGCTAAATAGTGCCAAGGCATGCCAAGACATGGGAGATGCTAAGGCATGCCAGGATGTGCAGGGTGTCAAGGTATGTGAATATGTGTCAAGGAGATTCAAGGAAATAAAAGGAATAACCAAGCTAAAATGCAAGGAAATGAACACATAAGAGGGTTAATAAGCCAAGACTATATCCTTTTCAAAAGGGGCATGCTAGGCACACTAATAATAGGTTACAATACATGCCAAGTGCTAATGTGTGCCAAGTGATAATGTATGTTAATGCATGACAAAGTGTTCCAAGGAATGGTAGGGACTACAGGGCATGCCAACACATGCTATGAGAGTGCTATTTTATGTTAGGGCCTTCCAACATGTGCTTGGGTGTCCTATTCATGGCAAGATGTTCTAGGTATAAAGATGTTCCATGACATGCGAGGTGCAAAGGAATGATAGTGTGTGCCAAAGCATGTTAAGGTGTCCGAAGAGTGTAGAGGAATACTAGGTATATCTAATTAATAGAATTGAGAGAGATTGATTATGTATTAAATAATATAGTTCCTACACAGACTAGTGGAACTTATCTAAAGGGAATTTGTTATATGATAAACCTAATAAATATTAATCATGCATTGACTCATAGGAAAACTATATTATCATCGCTTGAGGGAAATGATACACACTAATTACTTCTTAACAAATTGACTAACTCTAACCACTATGGAATTGGAAACATAATTAGAAAGACTCCACAACAATTTTCTTAAATCATTATCTTTTGACAAAAAATATAGTAACATGCACATAGCAGCATAAAAAACTAATTGGAATGATCAATGATGATGAACATTTTTTTACCATCACCAAAAGTAACCAAAAGGAGCATTGGTGAGGGTCAATAAAATGTTGTCACTAGAAGTTTCACCAAAGAGATAATTAGTGAAGGGCCTTTAACAACCCTCATGAAAAGTGTCACTGAAAATGGCTTCGGGGACAAACCTTATAGGACCATCACTATATGCACTTACAACAACTCATTTTTAAGGACCGTCACCATATGCGACATTGGTGATGGACCTTAAAGGTCCATCGCAGGCATGACCCTAACCAATTACCATTTTTACTGTAGTGCATCCAATCAAACAACCTGATTACTCATAGAATAATTTGTTGACACCTAATCATAGGGATAGGGTGAACAAATATAATTAGTGTAAATAAATAATAGAGAAAATGGAGAGTCATTGGGAGATGAACTGAACAATCACTCCCTCTTTTATATAATAACGAACAACTTGAATGAATAAATCAATTACATTTGAGGAGTTACCACCTGGTCTGACATGGTATCGGAGCGAGCTCCCAAAATTAACTTTTGTAACTCCTGGCATTAGTTTTTCCCATATACTTGGTATTTTGTCCCTCTATTCTCTGCTTCCCTCTGTAATCTTTGACATAAAATCCCTATGGTCTTTTTAATAACTGTTGTATTATATTTTCGCTATTTGATATGCCTAAACACACCATAACCTGTAACTCATTATACTCCTTCGCTGCAACTATCGTTGCAACCATCGCTGCTGAGGGAATATCGCTGCTCCACAGTGCACTCATCGCCTGAATTATCAGAGGCAACTGTTAAGGAACGCAAAGATTTTCTTTTGAAGTCTGGAGTAGCTTTTGTCATCGATGCACTTGTATCACAGCATCACAGTCCTTGTTTGAATGTCACGTGAGTATTCATTCTGTGTTGGCATTTGGTAAGTCCTTTTTCAACCATGCTCCACAAGATTTCATACACTGTGAGGGCTATTTGAATAATACATGGAGAATTGAAATACTGCAACCGGTAGCAATACCCACTGCAATACCCACTGCACTATTCTCCACACTGGTCACTATTCAACCCTTGTCCCTCCACACTACGCTATCGAAACACTGCGCTATCCCAAGTTCATCATTGTTCATTCATCATTGTGGTAGCTCCTAAACTCTGCTTCCATTTACATGCTTCCCCATACATTCACTCCCCAGCTTCACGTTGATAGGCTGCCACCCATTTGCATGCGGTTATCAACACTACCACCCATATCTATCCAGTGGTATACCATGTGTTGAATAATATACCACCCATACCTATCTCAACTCTACATTAACCATCTCTATATCCGCTCTGTGTTAGCCATCTAAATTTGCTATAATATGCAGCCAACACCTCCGCTGTCAAATAAAATATGACAACACCTCTATGTTATGCTATGGGTTTTGAAATTTAAAACAAAACACATTGTATTAAAAACCTCTGATATATTTATATCAGAATTGTAATTTTTTTTTACAAAACTTCCACTGGAAGTCCTATTTTTTGGTAGCAGAAGTATATTTTTACAGTACACAAATTAAAGAAAAAAATGCATTCATTGATATCTATCGTGTGAGTGGTTCTCACCAGAAAGGAGAACTATCCAGAATGGTCACGCAAAATCAAACACACTCTTGTTTTTAATGAGCTGTGGAAACGAGTGTGTGTTGGAAACGAAGACAAAGAGCTAGAATAGTCTACCTCAGACAAGGAATTTGCCATTTTGGAAAATCAGAACAACAAGGCTTATGCATTGATTGCAGCATCAGTAAATGAAGAGGTGAGTCACCATATTTCACCATTTTCAAATGCTTTCGAAGCCTTACAAAAACTGAAGGATCTCTATGACTCACACTTTGCACTTGAAGTTGTTCAACTCATGATTAAACTGTTAAACCCTTGAATTCAAAATAATGATCCTCTTACTCTTGCATCAGAAGTAAAATCTATTATGCATGATATCAAAGTCACTAATGTTGAACTGGATATTCCTCTAATATATTTTCTCAAGGCGCTTTATCCCACTTACTCAAATTATCTTGAGTCATTGCAAGCAAATGGAAACCTCAAAGATATTACCTTTGACTCCCTTGTGAAAAAAATTGCTGAAAGAGAGAAAGCTTTCGGGAAGAAGACAACTCCTCAATATTCTGAAGAGGTTGTGTGCCTTGCTCATAGAGAAAAGAATCTTGCTCAAGATTCTTCCAGAGGAAGAGGTGGTTGAAGAGGAAGAGGAAGAAATTTCAGAGGTAGGGGAGGGAGACACTCTTAAGGAGAAAAATCAGATTTGCACTGCATAAGCTGCAAAAGAGATGGATCACATGATGCATCCACATGCAAGTTGCCTTGGGACAGAATTAAGTAGGAAAGAAACCAAACCAAGGGTAAAACTAATGACAAAGAGAAAGGTAAAGCACTTGAATCTGCTCACTATGTTGTGGCACACTGTAATATAGGAGTAAATGAAGACTTATTTAATGCTTCACTTGCTTCTTGGAAAAATGATTGGTTGCTTGATTCAAGAGCAACTTTCCACATGACTTTTAAAAGAGATTTTTTTTGAAGAATTTACTGACAATGTTGATGGAGCAGCATACTTTATAGACAAATCAAAACTCAACCCATCAGGGCTTGGCACAATCAGGCTTAAATTGCCTGATCTTCTAGACTTTCTTCTGCATCATGTTCTATATCTCCCATAGTGAGGAGAAACTTGCTCTCCTTGGTCGATGTCCACCAGCAAGGACACTCCATTCATATGTTTGATGGTAAGCTTGAGGTGAGAAAAGCATCAAAACAATCACTTTTCATGACGGGGATAGAAGAAGAAAGGCTTCTTAAGCTGCAGGGTACCCCTACTCGTGCACAAAATTTCTCATACAATTCTCATTATGAAGAAGGTACATTACCATCAATTATATTATGGCATACTAGATTTGGACACTTGAACTATGACAGCCTCTGCTTGTTGAAGAAAAATGGTGTTACTTGTTTGCCTACAATTCCTAGGAAACTTAAGCAATGAGATGCTTGCATTCTAGGAAAGCACAACAAACAATCTTTTAATGATTCACTTTCCAGAGCACATAGAAAACTTGAACTTATTTATTCAGATTTATGTGGTCCAATGCATATTCCTTTTGTAAATGGAAATAAATATATGATGACATTTATTGATGGCTGCACCAGAATGTGTTGGGTTTATTTATTGAAGAACAAATCTAATGCTTTTCAAACATTCAAGAACTTTCATACATTGATTGAAAATTATGCACAATCTCATATTGGCTCTATTCGCATTGATAATGGAAAAGAATACACTTCAAATGAATTTGAAAACTATCTTCGCCAACATGGGATCAAACATCAAACAACTGTGCCTTATAATCCCCAACAAAATGGAGTAGCTGAAAGAATGAATAGAACAATCTTAAATATGGTGCGCAACATGATGTTTTTCAAAAATGTAAAATTGATGTTTTGGGTTGATGCAGTTCTATGTGTTGTATATGTAAAGAATAGGTGTCCATCTAATGCTATTAGAAACAATACTCCTTATGAAATGTGGTATGGACACATTCCTTCGGTAAAGCATCTCAGGGTCTTTGGTTCCACATGTTATGCCTTGATACAAAAGGTACATAGAAACAAACTTGGTCCAATAAGTCA
This sequence comes from Pinus taeda, assembly GCA_000404065.3. Taxonomy (NCBI): domain Eukaryota; kingdom Viridiplantae; phylum Streptophyta; class Pinopsida; order Pinales; family Pinaceae; genus Pinus; species Pinus taeda. Next base: position 45,693 of record APFE030258148.1, read on the forward strand.
TAAGTGTATCTCCCTGGGGTATTCAAACACCTCCAAAGCATACCATCTCTATGATGAAGTCAATAAAAAGTTTGTTGTATCTAGAGATGTAATCTTTCTTGAATCATCCAAAACTGACAATGTTGTTGAGCAGCAACTTGATCACTTGGATGGATTCGCAAATGCAAAATAATTTCAAGAATTTGATAATTAGATTTTACATCTTGAAGGGGGGATTCCTATACTAGATCAACCTGTGGAATCTTCTTCTGAAGCACTCTCTCCTCCACATGAAACTCCAACAATGGATGATACTTTGAGTGATGTGATTGACAGAATTGGGAGACTCAATCTTGATTCATTCCCAACTCATTCAACAGAGTAGCCTAGACCATACGAGAAAGGTCCCCCAAAGTGGCTGAGAAAGGCACTTGAAAATGTTCATCCCGTTGAGGTTGGAAAGACAGGAACTAGAAATTCAAATTGGCAAAATGGAGGTGATGTAGATGACTCTGATTCACCTGTTGATAAGGATGTTTCTTATGATTGTGAATTGAATTTTTCCACATATTTTGAACCAAATTCCTTCAAAGAAGATGCTTCTCATGATGAATGGAAAGAAGCAATGCAAAAGGAGTATGATGCCTTAATAAATAATTGCACTTGGAAGCAGGTTGATCATCCATTAGGAACCAAACCAATTTGCTGCAAGTGGGTCTACAAGAACAAGTATAAAGTTGATGGCTCACTTGACAAGCACAAAGCCAGAATTGTGGCAAAAGGCTTTGCACAGAAGGAAGGGTTCGATTATGAGGAGACTTTTTCCCCCACAACAAAATGGGCTACCATTCAGACACTCTTTGCCCTAGCAGCTCAGAACGGTTGGAAATTCCATCAAATGGATGTAAAAATTGCCTTCTTGAATGGAGATCTAAAAGAGAATGTTTTTATGTCCCAGCCTAAAGGATTTGTTCTGAAAGGACATGAACATAAAGTATGCAAACTTATGAAATCCTTGTATGGCCTCAAACAAGCACTAGGAGCATGGTATGAAAAACTAATTGAGCATCTTCTAAAACCCAATTTCAAACATTATGATCTTGATGATGTAACTTTGTTTGTCAAGAAGGTTGGAAAAACAACTGTATATCTTGTGGTATATGTAGATGATCTTTTGATGACAAGGAACAATGAGAGCTACATTGCATCCATACAGAAGGAATTTAGGAAAGGTTTTGAAATGACTAATTTGGGCTATGTTCATTACTATCTTGGTATTGAAGTAACTCAACATCCGAAGTCCATATTCCTTTCTCAAAAGAAGTACATTGGAGATCTGGTGAATCGATTTGGCATGACTAAATGCAATCCTCTGACTACTCCAATGGAACAAAACTTAAAGCTCACATCCATTGAAGGAAAAGAATTTGAGGATGCAACGAAGCATAGATAACTTTTAGGAAGTCTCAACTACCTAACTACTACCAGACTCGACATTTCGTTTGCTGTTGGAATCCTCTCCAAGTTTATGAAAAAGCCTTGTGAGGGACATTGGTTTGTTGCAAAAAGAGTTCTAAAGTAGTTGAATGGAACTCAAGAATTTGGAAACAAGTATACATAGGTGGGTGACCTCAGCTTGATCGGATACTCGGATTCAGACTTTGATGAGATAAAGAAACTAGGGTATCTACTTCAGGTTATGCTAGGAGTCTTGGATCATGAGCTGTCTCCTGCATATCACGCAAACAATTAGTTCCAACAAATTCCACAACAGAGGCAGAATATGTGGCAACACTTAAGGTAACAAAAGAAATTTTCTGGCTCAGGAAAATTCTTGAAGATTTGTTGGTAAATAAAGTACAATCAACTCCACTCATGATTGAAAATACCTCGGCAATAAAGCTGGCCAAGAACCCAAACTTCCATGATTGAACAAAGCACATCAATACAAAATATCATCTGATTCGACATGATGTTGAGGCCAAAACAATCCATCTCCGCCATTGTTCCACTAATGAACAGATTGCAGACATCTTCACTAAAGCGCTTGGAAGAGAAAAGCTTGAAAGATTGAGAACGATGCTTGGACTCACCAACATCCCTTCAAATCAAGGGGGGAATGTTGACACCAAATCATAGGGATTGGGTGAACAACTATAATTAGTGTAAATAAATAATAGAGGAAATGGAGAGTCATTGGGAGATGAACTAAACAGTCACTCCCTCTTGTATATAATACTGAACAACCTGAATGAATAAATCAATTACATTTGAGGAGTTACCTCCTGGTCTGACATAATTCATGTACCATGTTAGTGATATTTCTCGTAACTTCATGATGAATTGTTCCTTCTTTACATCTTCGTCAGTGATTTTTCTTACTTTCCATACTGCATCAACTCCAAACCATAACTAGTCATGATCCTTTGATCCAAGTCCTCTAAAGATAGGCAGCTTAATGTCATCACCCATTTTTCTTTTTGGGGGGTTAGCGAGAGGGGAAGGGGAGTGATTAGGGGGAAGGGGATGATTAGGGGGAGGGGGATGGGGGTAAGGGTAGTAGATGGATGGGGAACCCCAAATACACCATATTGTTTCTCAACTCCTAACTTCGACGCACCTTCAAGACGAGAGGGGAAATATCATTAGGTTGTGGGGTTACTTCCTTCTTCTCCACTCTCAGACCCACCTAACAAAGGACTATAGTGAGTGTCAATAAAGTTCTTTCGTTTGTGATCTACTCTATATCTACTTCCACCTCACATAGACCCCGCTCCTGGTTCAAACTTATTCACTATTCATCCAAACATTAATCTGACTGCATTCATAGTACACCCTTTTCATATAAAATCGTTTTAATCCATAGCTTCAAATAATTTAGGTACTTACCTTGCAAACCCTTGAAAAATCTTCACTCAGCTTCACTATAAGATACAATCATGTCTATTTCATACTCAGTAATAAATCCTCCCAGGATATTGTCAATCTAAAAATCAACCACTCTTGAGATAATGTTGTTAGCATTCTCAACTCGCTATATCAATTCAAGGCTCTATGTGGTAGCCTCATCATTTTTGAAACAAGTCTTATGCTCAGTCAAATTTTATACCCATTCATATAGTTCATTAGAAAATGTCATGAAGAATATCTCATGTTGTTCTGTAAAGAGATACTTCTTCAACGAGGCTTCAATCGACAATTGGAAATTTTTGTTTTCCTGAACTGAAAATTCTCGCTCTTTTTGTTCAACCCACTCCTGGATTTCCTTCTTCGGTAGATGCCAAAACATGTCCCTCAAACAGATCCCAGTCCTGGCAACAGAAGAATTTTTTGGCTTAAGGGGATTGGACCCTAGTTCAAAGTATACTACGCACCAACAAAACCCACAACCATTGGCCCTTTTGGAAACCACCTGCAAGCAGATTGTAGTCTCACTTGAAGTAGTTATGGGTGGTTGCAGAACTAGGTTTTTGCAGCTAGAGGGATACTGCATTGTTGAACCCGTGTGTTTTCTTATGTTTTATACTCATTTACAACTTCACATACATAAAAGACTTCGTGTTGATGCTTTACTTCACAAATTTACACTTATTACATAAACATATAAGAGAACAATATAACATGTATTCTTTCACATAAATAAGTAAAAAGAATGCATATCAGTACATATGAACACATATTATGAATACAGATACCGAAGACTTCGCCAAAAATTCCTCCTATTTATTAAGATAGATCTTTTAGTATATATTATTTCTTCGACTTGGATACCAAGTTTCATGTGGTCTGTGTAGTTAGCTGCAGACTCCTCCAAGGTCTTCGTGCACTCAGCTATTGAGACTTTTCCTAAGACCCAAATATAGAACAACAAACTTGATCACTTGTCCTTTCCTTATCATGTGTTCTTATTAATGATCTTCGATAAATAATTACATGTCCTTAAATACATTAGGTTTCTACCAAAAACCATGGTCCACATACCATGGACTCAACAAAACAAGGAACTAAAACCCCGATACTCATTACAAAATGAGGGGGTTTGGCCCATCTTGGAAGCCTCTAGACATTGCGTGCTAAATACAACTTCGTGGACTCTGCGCACTCCACTCCTAAAAATGTAGTCTTTGACCAAGACTAGACCAAGTTGCACCACACCCAACGTGATACAAATATGATATGTCTCTTGTAATCATTACTAGTTGAGTTGTTTTATTTCAACTCTATTTTATATTACAAAATTTCTTTCATAAGTAAAAAAGAAGGGATAAGTGTATGAGTAGTTTTGGAAGCCCAAGAAACAATGCTTCATTTCATATTCCATCAAAGAATACAAATAGCCCTTATGGCTTTCTTATGAAACATACAATGTGAAATGGAATGGAAACCTTTTCGAAGAAAAACAATGTGCATAAGAAAGTGGATGGGCAGCAAGGAAAGATATGCAAAATGAAAAGGAGAAGTAGTGTAGCAGTAGACTTGACAGCATAACTGTAAATGAGGTAACCATCATTTGTAACATGATGTTGTGATTGAGAGATGTCTGTCCCCTTATATTTTGTAGCTTGAAAAGGAACAACTTGTATCCTATTGAGGTAAGAGCCTCTTGTGGATTGTAGCCTGTAGAAACTTGTGGGAGTTGGAGCTTTCTTCGAGATAGGAGCCTCTTGTATCTTGGAGTCCACAAAAATATGATGTAATAAGGAGTAGTAGTTGTCCTTCACATCACTTCAAGCCTAAATTTCATGGTTTTCTCCCTTCAGGGTTTCCACTTATATCTGGTATCTTCATGTGTGTTGTGTGAATGGTTTGAATTATTGATAAATAAATCTGCAAACTTTTCTTTTTGAAACCTACAAAAGGAATTTAGTAATAATTGAGGACAAACATGAATCATTAACTGCATAAGGAGAAGATTAAGCTGAAAAAAAATAAATAATTTTAATTACTGATTCACCCCCCCCCCCCATCAGTAATTCCCAATCATAAATATCAAAGACTTCACGTGATCCCTACTAGCCATGACTGGCATTTCGTCAAACATGTCAAAAATATGCATTCTACAGGTCATAACAATAAATATGAGCATAGGGGTCTCATACTGATCAGAGAATCACTAAGAAGCATTGATGCCTTACCACATTAGCTGCATTATCATCTATTAGTTCATATATTCAGTATTCATTCATTTACGAATCAGAACATGATGAGAACCATACATCATCATTGTCATAAAACATAATTATAACCAACATATAACCAACAGAAATAACAAGGATATAAAAGCTATAAAATAAACATATAAGCCAATGCATTTACACATGAAATACCAAGGGAAAGAAACTCTTATTAATGAGTGCAAAAGGCAACCAGGTATGAGACTTCCACAAGCTACCAGACCATAAATTGGCTGAACCAAATATTTCTTTTAGTCAATGACCCTCGTGCCATATTCCAAGCATGAATGTGGGATTCATAACTAGAAATCAACCAGGGCTTCCTGAGGCTACACCACCTCACCCTCATTAATAGAGCTAGGATTTATCATAATCCCCACTAGATCAATATGCCATAAACATGCATGGATGCCACAAGATTTCTCCACCTACATTGTGGTGAATTTTCCTATATTCTAGTCTCTAGGCTTTATTGTACATCCCACCATACAATGGTTGAGGATCCCTAGGCTTAATCGAGACTCCACCTTCTGAGCTTTACAAAATATCCTTCCATTCACCATCCAAGCATTCCTAGGCTTGACCAAGGGCACCCACCTCTAGGCTTTACCGTATATCTTGCCATTCACGAGTCGAGGATTCCTAGGTCCACCGAGGTAACAAAAAATTTGGCTTTACCAAAACCCATGGTCTGGTTTAAGGGTTACTAGGCCAAGGATTTACTGCAATCAACATTTTGAATCAAGGATCACTAGGCCATGTGTTCCTTCTTGCAGAGACCACCTCACTCAGTTTCGAATCCATCCAGAAATCTAGCTCAACCAAAACATCAAAACCCATCACATCATGGCTATTCGAAAATGGAAAGCAAGGATGAGGAACACTGTCACACCTGGGAAAACCCATGTCAATGACAACTAGAGAACTAATAACACACATGCATAACCATGTCTAGCAAAACTAGTGAAGAAATCACACGCAACTCGATACCTACTAACAATTGCGTTGTAACTGCTTGACCTTTCTCTTCCTTGCTTGATCTTTGCTTCCTCTTTCCTTTTTTCTCTTGATCCAATGTTGAAGTGATTCAAGGAAACTATAAGTTCCAAAGAGTATGAGAGATAGAGACAATAGAGAGAGAGCTCCAACAATGAACTGATAAAAGTCCATGAACTGATCTTCAGAGGCCTCTTAATTAATGAGGCTTATATTTTCTTCAATTTTACATTATTTTCCTTCATTTTCTTCCTCACATGAGATCTATGATCGTTCACCTTCATTTTCTCCTAATTTCCTTTATTTTGATAAATAAAATTCCAATTAATGCCTCATTACTTTCCAAAGCCTTTGCCATTTCCTTTTCCATTTTCCTTTAGCGATAATAACCAAAATGAACACCACTAGGATTCTTTTCCCACCATTCAACTTGGAATACGTGTCCCATGGCCTTGGTCTTATATATTTTGTTTACATGAATTTTTGACTAGGGTTGTTACAGGCTCATAGAAGTTACAATGGCCATAGAAAATGGTAAAACCTCAATAGTCATACATAAGAAACCAAAGGCGAAGAAAACAGGGGATCATGCAGGTGCAAGGAGAGATTTGGATAATGTAGTGGCCAACACCACACATTACAACAAACATAGTACAGTGCCAGAACAGGGGCTAGAGGATCATTTTGTAGAATCAAGAGAGGCCAAATAGGAATGGCCAATTTCAAACAAATTTTTAAAAAGGAAAAGGAACAAAGAAAAGTGCAAGAAGCCAATAAAGGTCATAGAAGAGGTACACATTCTGAAATTGGGGGTCAACTTATATTGGAAAAATCTGGTTAGATTAAGAAAATGTATAGTGGTCGAGAGATGGGAGTTCATAAAAAAGGATAGGGTTTAGATGAAACAATGAATCTAGAATTAAGAATATTTTGGCTTTCCTCCTCAGCTTTAGACCAAAGGCAAGTGTAATCAATGGCTGGTTTAGATTCCATTTTCTAAAAGATGAGGATGCATCGAAAATTGTTGGCTTACCCTGGGTCAAAGGTCATGGATTCGTGATTTTTGATCATTGCAAAGTTGAATATGATCCTATGGTGGAGGTGCCTAAGAGAAAAATAATTTGGGAAAAATTGCATGGCCTCCCCATAGAGTTATGGACGAAGGGAGGTATTTGCGAAATTGCCAATATGAAACTTATACTATGTGGAAGAAGGTTGTATGGGATTCGTCTATAAGAAGGAAGATTGTTTTCTAGTGGAACTAGATGTGTCCTATGGGCTACTGACTATAGTTTATGTTTATTAGGCTGCCTACTCCATCCGACAACAGGTTGACTACTGGGGAATTCATTTTAGGTGCCTTGAATGCCACAAAACCAAAAATCTATTGGATAACTATCCTAATCTAATTGGGGGGAGGAATTGGAAGTTAAAGGAGATCACACTAGAAAATAGGCATCTAGATGGGCTTGAAAATGGGATTTCTCTAAACAACTCTATTATGAGTACTAATCGCAAGCACGGACACAACAAATCTCCCTAGGTTTCCAACAAAACCTAGTAACAAGCAAATAATCAAGCTAAGCCCTTCCCTGAATCTATATTTTCTTGAATCATAAGCTAACAAGGTGAGAAAAGGAAATTCATACCTTATTATGACATTATTGATGAAGATCCCCCTTTGTGCTTCAGTGAAGCTCCTCCATGCTTGAATCCAGACTTGCAAGCATGGAAACAACAAAGGATCAAAGGCATATGCAACATAAATTATTCAATAATTTAATCTAGTGATAAAGTAGACTGGTAACAACCATCATTCCAATGGACAAATAGAAATAACATAAGCCATCCACGAAATTCATCAACTAATCCAGTAAACAATGCATTGAGAAGAAACACTTGTTTGTATTAATTTCATAAACATAAAAGAGCTACAAAACATGTGCCTTCATGTTGTGAAGATCCTCCCATTGATCTCAATCCTCTCCAACAATGATAAGATCTCCAACCTAATTTCTCCAGCATAAACTTATTCTCAGTAGCCTCCCTCAACTCTCCCTCTTATCGCTTGATTAATAGGACAAAAGGAAGTAGTTTGAGATCCTTAATCCAAGGATGAGATCCAGTAAAGGAGGGATGAAGATTCCTTGAAGAATGGGGATTATCTCCATCAAAAATGAGGTTAGGCTTGAATAAACATGATTTCGAGGCTTTCTGTTGGGAATGATTCACCCAACAATGCTTCTAGATCTCACTTTTTATTTTTACTTTTTATTGAATCATGTGTGCACCTTTTAGTGGAAAGCAGAGTGCAAATCTATGCAGGGATCAATGTCAGTAACTGAACATGCACATAAACTAGCTAGGAAACCATGCAAGAGACTAAAAATAGGTTTATGGACCATGTTTCCTAGAATTTTCACTTTATTCAAGGTATATAAGTTTTTGACTTGCAAGGGAGTGCTTCATGACACTTGGATGGATGGTGAGAGATCCAATTTGAATCATTTGTCATGGTGACAAAATCAAATGTAATAGATTGCTCGCTAAAGTGGAAAATCAGAAAATTTTGAGGAATGAATTACTTTATCATATCTAGGATTGGATCAGAGATCATGGTTGGAAACCTGCAACAATCAATCAAGGATTACAATAATAATCATCACTAAGCTAGGTATTCCCATACTCAGAGTAAAGATAACTAGATGAATCAGTAGGGAAATACATCATGTTAGAGTAGATATAAGATGGGCATAGCCATCAAACATAACACTTTGTATAATCATAAATATAAAACTCCTCACAACCTGAATGGATGAAACTAGATACATGGTCTTGATCTCCATCTCTCAATCCATAGTACGAATCTAACCATGTGAGTAGATGTCTTGAAGTCAAACATGGAAGAAACCATTTGATTACTGGTCAACGATGTGAACCATTAACAAGTGAAAGAGAAATGACCATTAATGACAATGGTCCTCAAGGTACGCTCAGTAAAATTTATAGAGTGTGAAAAGATGATTTGAAGTCAAACACTCATAGAATCATTCAATCAAAGGTGAATGATGAGAACTTGTCGTCAAAGGTGAGAAGTCTGCCTTTAAGTCATGCAGGCTCCAAGGTACTGAAAGTGGTTTCTAGTTCAGCTTCCTACATAATTAACTGAAGTCGATAAGAACAGACCCGTCACAGGAAGGCCTACGACATGAAACTTAGTGTCAAGTTTTGAAGAATAGTTTGCAAGGATTGACTCAGGGATGGCTAACACGATTGAAAGCTAAAAATTGCAAGGTAATTTGAACTGACGTTTAGACTTCTATTGAACATATTGGCGACATGAAAAAATGAATTCACAACATTTGACCCAATCATAATACCCAAAACTAACTGAAGAATTTCAATGAGGTTTGATTAACTGTGAGACAAATGGATTCCCCAACCCGAGTAGATACGTGATGGAGTGTCATGTTCAAGAGCAACATACTACCTGAAATATAAGAAACAAACTTTTCTTCTCAATTTTCTCCACCATTAATGGCAAGCACTTATTGTCTTGGAGGGGCATGACCCAGCTTCAGTGTTAGTTAGCCAAACAAATCCCTACACTACTGGCCCTTTCAGCATCAGCCCGCGAAGCGCCGACCAAAGTCTCATCCAAAGCAGCATGGGGGATGCTGGAACCAAGTTTCCACACCCTGAGATGGTTGTGATGTCAGTTTATTCCTTCTATTCCTACTTTCCCATAGGTTTTTGAGATCTAGGGCTCTCTCTATCTAACCCCTTGCTGCGCCCTTTGGTACATCCATGAAGGGGTAAGATTTGCCTTCAGGTAGCCCTAACCTGTGGTTCAAGTACATTCGCGCTACTAAAGCAGCGTATAGAACATGTTTCCATGTTATCCTTAAGTGGTTAATTATCTTACTAAAAAATCGTAGTCAACACCACGTAAATAGATATTATTAGTTATGTTAGATTAACCAACGTAATTACATACATTCGCACATCACATAAGTATTATAAATGAAATTCATAGACAATATGACAAGATGCATTAACAAGAAACACAGACACAGAATTTGTAGAATACTTCTCTTTATTGATATCTTCAGATGATTATAGACTTTATCCGCCTTGCACACTCAGCTGCAGGGGTCCACACACTCAGTTGTGGACATCTACTCTAGGCCCCTGCACACTCAGCTGCAGAGCCTATACCTACACTAAGACCCGAAACTTAGACTTCTCTTCTTATCACTCAAGACTTCTTCTACCACTATGACTCATCTTAACTCCCTAGAGCTTACTTACTTAGCTCTTTCTATACAATCCCATGGTCCATGGACTAAGGGTAGATATTTACAGCTGAATTTACTTTACAAAATAAGGGCACAAAACGCTTTATGACTCATGACACCTTCGTGCTCTATGACCACAAAATGCGGAGTCTTTACAACTTTATTACAAAATTTGACCCAAAGCATGGGCTTTTAGTCTCAAAGCTGTCCTTGGGGGATTCCGTTCCCAACAGGCCCCCAATAAAAAAATCGTGTCTCACCCTCGAGTCACTTGGCAGCCGTGAAGATCTTAGTGCGAAGACCTGCCAGTGCTACCTGCATGACCGAAACCTCAGCAGTGCATTGTACAGTCGCCTTCTTCACATATTTGATCATTTGCTCGATCACTACTCTTGAACAGTCGGCTTGAAGATTTTCTTGAGTTGCTTGAAGAGTCGCAAGCTTTCCTTCAATAGAGGTTGTCACTGTGTAAGCCTCATCTAGCTAGGGCTTTAGTCGTGCCTTCAACACTGCTTCCTTGTGCAGTGCTGCATCCACCTATTCCTTCAGCTGCTTAGCCTCCTGCAGCTTCGCTAGTCTTTGTGTGAGTGTGACGATTCGCACTATGCCTTTGACCTGATCATAGCTTTGTTGTAGCTTATGTGCTTCTGTCTCCAGTCACTGTACATTGGGGTCCTCCTTCAAGCTCGTCTGGACCTTGAACAACTACTCAAAAATTTGGGTGCAGTCCTCTATTGCACTGTCGACCGCCACTATTGCTTCTGTGACAATGGTTGCATGCTGCTCCTTTATCTTTGGTGGAGTTGAAGGATGGGCCTTCAACTGTAACTCGATGATATGCTGGTTTAACTCCAACTAAACCCTCTCGATTTCCGTACATACATCGAGCACTCCCCTAGCTAGCTTATGGATGCGTACCTCGATGGGTTCTTCTTAAGGAATGGCCAACTATGGGACCATTCAGCATGCCTCCTCAACGACCTGCATTATATGCTTGTTTTGATTAGTCTCCTCGGTCACAGCGGTGATGGCAGATTCTCGCTATAGTGCCATCTGCTCATTGTTAATCCTTTGTTCACTAATCACCTAGAGGGCACAGTGCTCACAGGCCCTCAAGTCCATAATCACTCCATCCTACAAGAGGTGGAGTGCTTCATAAGGGAGCGTTGCCAAATTCAACCCTACTCCCTTGAGGTCGCTGACAGTGGACCTGTTAGCTTCACTCTGTAGTCAGTGCTCCATCAAGTAGCACTATTGCACTGGAGGCCTTCACATGTAGCATCTTGGCAGCTTCTAAAGTGCTGATAGCAAGGCTGGTGGACACTGTGCCAGCCTATGACGTGCGGGTCTATAGCTCCTACAAACCTGTCTGGATAGCCCCCAATATTATTAGATTTTGCTGCTCAAACTGTTGTAGGGCCTCCACGATAACATCCTGCACCATGTAACCGATCTCGAGCAAATCACCCTCTGTTAGCGTGATTAGGTCCAGTGATGTCTTAGCAGCCTTTGATTTCTTCCTGGACCCTCCTTTCTACTGATCCCTTGGATGCTTGATGCAGGTGAACGTCACCTATGAGTCTGCGCTGTGTTGTTCTATCTGCTCGTCTATCTCCTCCTCTGTCTCAAGTGAAGGCGACCTCACGCCTTTGTAAGAGCCTCGCTCTGTTCCACCCATTTGCTTACTTGTTTGCTGAGCGACATCGCGCTCCGCCTCGGCCTTGTCAGTGGCCTCCTTCTTCCTCTTCTCGGCCAGCTGCTTCATATTTAGCTTGGTCTCCTCCTTCTTTCTCTGCACGATAGACTTTCTCCCTCCCATCACCAAGTTTGTTGTAGTCTGCCACTCTGTCAGCCATTGATCAAGTACTGCATCAATGGCATCATTCGTTGCCAGATAAGGCAAGTCATACCATTTCTGCGTAGGGCCCTTTCGCGCCGTGGTGGCCACATGATGAAAATCTACTTTAAACTTTGCGTAGCCCTGTAGTTTGGCAAACACTATAGGCGACAACCATGGTTTGCAATTGATGGCCATGTGGATGTTCATCTCCATCAAGATCCAGAAGATGTTCTATCCTTTATGTGTTGTGCCTACTTGGTCACCCACAACGAAGCCTACTTCGCTGCTTCTAGTAGGTTTGGCTCGACCGAAGGGAATTGGCTGTCCTGTGGCTGCTCCCATGCTACCAGCATAATAGACAGCAAGAGCCACACGTCACGAAACATCTTGCTAGGCTCTTATGCCTCATGATAATTCGCAAGGAAATCACTGCGGAGATAGTCTACCCAATTAAACTGAACTTCTTCAGCACACTAGGCTGCTAGTGCGACGACAGGCACCGGTACCTCATTGACATGACACTTCCTCATCACCCTCCCTGCTAAAATATGTGTAGCCACCTTTACAGTAGGGTCAAAGATGCTGGATATGGCATATCCATGTGGATTCTTTACAACTTAAACTTCTCCTTCATGGCCTTCGCGAGGGCCTGCTCAACACCTTTTCTGCCAAATATCATGGCCGGATTTTCTCCTATCTAAGGCAACTGCGTGATCCTGTGGATCAACTTGTTAATGATGTGTATTGGCTCCTCCAAACATGGACACCCATCATGCACTAAGCATAACAGTAGATTGATGACCAATACTGTAACTGGGGTGAGGTTGTAGTGCAACACCCAAAGAAGGTTGAGCAACCCTGCCGTGTCTACTCCTCTAAGCCACCCACACAACTCCAATGCGATCATTCTATTGGTTTTGTCGATAATTCGATGAATCAGCTGCTCGGTTGCCAGGTGTGGGAACTTCTCATGATCAGCCAAGTCCCAATCTTCGATTTTTAGTAGAGGAACCCTCCCCAAGCATGGTCCTTCAAAGACAATTTCATCCGACATCAGAGCGGTTTGCAAGGGGACCTTGATCTCATCGATGTCTTTTGGCACCTTGGTCTTGCCCTTGTGCGAAGGGATGTACTCAGGCAACTGAGTGATAGGGTTAGCCCCTGGGCTTCAACTTCCTCCACATCTACTCCCACATCCTCATCATCCATCAAGATGTATTCAATTTCTTTCTTCTCTGGCTCTAAATTGACGATGTTGCCCTTCTCCTGTGTGGTAGGCTTTGGTGGGTTTCTTCTTGGTGATGCGTGCACCGGTACTGCAGGTTGCTTTCCCTTTTCATCCTTCGTGCTCTCCTTGGCTAGGGTCAGATTTTGTCTCAGCGTCCTTGGTGATTTGGGGACTTTGGCTAATACTTCAGCAACCTCGGGAGTAGCTTCTTTGGCCTCCATCTTAATTTTCAGGACCGACTGCTTTGCTTCAGTATCTATAGCTTTTGTTGGTGCCAACATGATGTTCTTCAAGAACTCCTATGTCTCCTTCGACAATGTCTCAAATACTAAGCTGGATATCAGAATTTCGTAGTGCTCATGATTCATGTGCACCTGAGAGCTGAATAACTCAATTCTCGAAATTCCAAGTGTTTTTTGCTAGACAACCACCTAATTTATAGGGAATTTTGAATTGAAATCTAATTATTCCCCCCAAATTCGGTTCATTAATGCCGGATTGGCAGCAAATTTTCAAGGATATGACCCATAAATTTCGTATTACAAGTCGGTCGCCCGCTCCATTTGGCCGCATTTCTACCATCAAATCATGAACAGTGACATTAAGATTCAATTTCAGGCTGACCTACACGATTTCTCCCTGGATATGTTGAGTTGTGTTATATTATTTTCACGACTAGCCCACGTAGTTAACCAGGGGGTTAGAAGGGTGGCAGAGCGCCCCTTTCGTTGCAATGATTGCTTAGCGGGGGGAGTAACAGGGGATTTGAGGGTGCAAATAACCCCACTCTATGGGGTTCAGGGCAGCGCCCCAGAAAATTTTGGTTTTGGACCCTATGTTATGTTGGCAGACCTACCTATGGTTTTGTGCATGTTTTTCACACATGGTTTTTGGCGCTATGGTTTTTAGTGTATGGTTTTGGACATGATGGTTTTTCAGTCCATGGAATTGGATGCTTCGGCATGTATAAATATGTATTGTAACATTGAAAGGAATATAATGAAAAATCAAGCTGGTAGTCTCGGTTTTGGGATCCATGGGAAAATCTCTTTGTATATGTGTTTTATGTGTTATGCTCTCGCATTGTTTATCTTCCGTGTTTTAGAATTCGTATGCAGGTAATTTATGTATGAGGTTAAAACCTACATTTGGTATCGGAGTTGTTTTGGCTTCAAGGGGACGACTTTGCTGTTGAGGGCTTTTGTTCGGGCCTGTGGTAGACCCTGTTCAATGGGAGATCTGCGGGATTGATTCTGGTTGTGAAAGAAGATGGCGAGCAGTGGAAAGATAGAGATCAAGAAATTTAATGATTAGAGTTTTGAGTTGTGGAAACTCAAGATGGAGGATCTGTTGGTGGATAAAGATCAGTGGATTGCGGTAGATCCGGGTACTAACCAACGAGAGTGTCCGATGAAGAATGGAAGAAGTTGGATCAGAAGGCAAAGAGAAAAATACAATTATGTGTCTCAGATTCAGTATTACTGAATGTATCAGGGGAAGCTATGGTAAAGGCTTTATGGAACAAGTTAGGGACTTTGTACCAATCTAAGTCTCCGGTGAATAAACTGTTCTTGCAGAAAAAGCTATATAACCTGAGGATGAAAGATGGAGAATAGGTGACAGAGCATCTGAATGTGTTTAATACTATCGTAAGTCAGTTATCATTTGTTGATATCAAAATTTCAGATGAAGATAAGTGCATTAGTTTGTTGTGTTCTCTACCAGATTTTGGGATAGTCTAGTTATTGCAATAGGTAGCAATGCAACGGCCTTGCAGTTTGATGAAATAGTTTCATCCTTGTTGATGGAGGAGATGAGACAGAAAAATATGGAGATCCAAAATGGTGATGCCTTGTCTGTAAGAGGATGGTCCTAGAATAGAAACAAAAATAAGTCATCAAGTGGGAGCTCTAAATCTAGAGGGAGATCTAAATCTCCAAGAAAACTTGTAAAGGTGGTGTGCTTGAAATGCGGAAAGGAAGGGCACTACAAAAGGGATGCAAATCTAAAGCTCCTGAAAAAGGAAAGGGATCTGATGAGGCTCCTTTTGTAGAGGCGAAAACCACCTCAGATGAAGGTGGGGATGTGTACTTGGCTTATTCAAGTACACATGTAGATCATGAGGCATGGTTGATTGACTTAGGTGCATCCTTTCACTTCACTCCCCATAGAGAGTGGCTCTACGAGTATGAGAAATATGATCATGGTGATGTCTTCGTAGGGGATGATAGGAAGGCTAGAATCATTGGTTGTGGAAAATTAAAGTTGAAGTTGCAAGGTGGAAGGCTTAGAACACTTCTGAGTGTTCTACATATTCTTGCATTGGCCATAAATATGATTTCTATAAGCAAGCTAGATGATGCAGGTGTAAAAATAGTGCTTGATAAGGATACCTACAAGATGGTTTAGGGAGCACTGGTATTGACGCAGGGAGTTTGGATTTGAACTCTGTACAAGCTGCAAGGTAGCACTATTGTTGATGGTGCAACAGTTCCATGGTTCTTGAAAGTGGAGCAAAAAATCTAGTGGTCTCTGGAGAGAAGACCATGTTGTGGCATCAAAGTCTTAGACATATTAGAGAGAATGGCCTTCGAATACTTCATGGTAAAGGTATGGTAGAAGGTATGAGTAATAGCTCTCTGGATTTTGATTTATGTGAAAATCCTGTATATGGAAAGCATAATTTGGTGAGTTTCCCCTCTGGTGGTAAGAGGGGGAAATAGATATTAGAGCTTGTGCACAGTGATGTGTTTGGACCTGTGAAGGTTCCATCACTGGGTAAGTCTATGTACTATGTATCATTTATAGATGTCTTCTCAAGGAATACATGGATATATTTCCTTAAGAATAAATCTAGAGTCTTTCACAGGTTTAAGGAATTTAAGGCTGTGGTGGAAAACCAGATAGAGAAGAAGATAAAGCTGTTGAGGATAGATAACGGTGGAGAGTTTTGTAGTAAGGAATTTGAAGAATTTTGTAAGAAGTGTGGTATAGCATGGCAGAAGACTACTCCATATACACCTCATTAAAATGGAGTTGTAGAAAGAATGAACAAGACGTTGATGGAAAGGGTAAGAAGCATGCTCAGTGGTGTAGGGTTAGGACAGGAATTCTGGGCAGAGGCAGTGGAGACAGTATGTTACTTCGTCCACAGATAACCTTCATTAGCATTGGAGGATAAGACTCCACAAGAGGTATGGATTGGTAAGAAACGCTCTCTTTCACATCTGAGGGTATTTGGATGTGATGCATATGTACATGTTCCAAAGGAGAAATGAACCAAGTTGGATAGTAAATCTAAAAACTGTATCTTTATTGGGTATAAGGATGGTTTAAAGGGTTATAAGATTTGGAACCTAGTAACAAGGAAAGTTGTGTACAACCAAGATGTGGTGTTCAGAGAGGTGAAAGATGTTATTAAACATGAAGTCCAACCAAAGGAACCTGAGAAGATAGAGTTTGAGCTAAAGGAGGAATAATCAGACTCTACAGCAGAGGAGGAATCAGAAGATGAAGAGCCACAAACTCCAGGTGTGAGAAGATCAATTCAAGAAAGAAGGTAGCCAGAAAGGTATAGTCCATCTACTTTCTATTCAAATTTTGCATTATTTATTATTGATGATGATCCCATAATTGTGAAGGAAGCAGTAGATTCAGAGGATGGAAAAATATGGAAAGAGGCCATGGTTGATGAAATGGCATCTTTTCTTTAAAATGAGGCTTTGGATCTGGTGGAGTTGCCAGCTAGAAGGAAACCCATTGGCAGCAAATGGGTGTTCAAGAAGAAGACAAATTCAGAAGGAAAGATGGAGAAATACAAAGCTCAGTTGGTAGAAAAAGGTTATTTCCAGGTGCTGGGAGTTGATTTTGGTGATATTTTTTTTCTTGTTGTCAAGGTAACTTCTATTAGATTACCTTTGTTTGTTCCTGCTACTTTTGATTTTGACGTAGAATAGATGGATGTGAAGAAAACATTTCTTCACAGGGATCTAAAAGAGGAGATCTACATGAAGCAACCTGAAGTATTTGCGGTGAAGGGTAATAAGGAACTGGTATGCAAGTTAAAGAAGTCTTTGTATGGGTTAAAACAGTCACCAAGGATGTGGTATCAGAAATTTGATACATTTATACAAGGACTTGGCTTCACCAGAAGCAAAGCAGATCACTATGTGTATTTTAAATTAATTAGTGACAGTGTTATTTATTTGGTCTTGTATGTGGATGATATGTTGCTAGTTGGAAATGACAAAGAAATTATCTAGGGTTTGAAGACCCAATTGTCCTCCAAATTCAACATGAAAGATCTTGGTGCTGCAAACTATATTTTGGGCATGGAAATTAAAAGAGATCTGGCAAAGAGGAAGCTCTGATTAAACCAAAGGAAGTATGTCGAGACAATATTGTAGAGGTTTAATATGCAGGATAGTAAATTGATGAAGGTTCCTATTCCTGTAGGTGTAAAGTTATCTACTGAACAGTGTCCCAAGACACAAGAAGAGGAATAGGACTGTCCCGTGTTCCATATGCAAGTGCAGTCGATAGCCTGATGTATGCGATGGTCTATACTAGACTAGACATTGCACATGCACTGGGAGTATTGAGCAGGTTTATGTCAAAACTAGGGAATGAGCACTGGATAGCAATGAAGCAGGTTTTCAGGTATTTGCGTGGCACTAGTGATTATGGTTTGTGCTACCAAGCAAGACCAAGATTGGACAGAGTGTTGGATATCCATGGCTTTGTTGATGCAGACTAGGTTGGAGATCTGGATCAAAGAAGATATACAAGTGGGTATGTGTTTAACCTATTTGGAGGGTGTAGTCATTTGGATGAGTAAGAAACAATCTATAGTGGCACTAACAACTACAGAGGCAGAATACATGGTAGCCACTCATGCAAGCAAGGAAGCAGTTTGGTTGTAGAGATTGTGTTCAAATATGGGGTTAGTACAAGGAGCTATAAGGATAGACTGTGACAGCCAAAGTGAAATTTTCTTGGCAAAGAACGCATCATATCATTCAAAGACAAAGCACATTGATTTTCAGTATCACTTTTTGAGGGATATGATAGAAGACAAAAAGGTGTTGCTGGTAAAGGTGGACACTTTCAAGAATACTGCAGATGCATTCACAAAATCGGTGAGCTCTGTGAAGTTCTCTTGGTGTAGAGAAACAATGTGCATTACAGGGCTAGATAAATGACTAAGCTCTCTTGTGGCCCCCTGTGGAAAGAAAACAACAAGTGGGAGAATGTTGGGTTGTGTTATATTCTTTCCATGACTAGCCCACATAGTTACTCAGGGGGTTAGAAGGGGGGTGGATCCCCCCCTTTGTTGCACTGATTGCGTAGTGGGGGCAGTCATAGGGGGTTTAAGGGATGCAAATAACCCCACTCTATGGGGTCTAGGGCAGCGACCCGGAAAATTTTGGATTTTGACCCTATGTTAGGTTAGGTGGACCTACCTATGGTTTTTTGCATGTTTTTCACACATGGTTTTGGATGTGATGGTTTTTGGTCCATGGTTTTGGACAAGATGGATTTTCGGTCCATGGTATTGGATGCTTCGATATGTATAAATATGTGTTGTAACATTGAAAGGAATATAATGAAAAATCAAGCTGGTAGTCCCGGTTTTGGGATCCAGGGGAAATCTCTCTTTATATGTGTTTTATGTGTTATGCTCTTGCATTGTTTATTTTCTGTGTTTTAGAATTTGTATGTAGGTAATTTATGTGTGGGGTTAAAACCTACAGGGTAACACAACTCCCTTTGCGCTACCGTGAACCCTATGAAACTTCCTTGCTTCGCACAATCCACCAATCGCACAGCTCCCCAACTCAGGCAGTGTAGTTTATAGTCTCGCACCTCCTTTCAGCTGCTTGGAGTGCTAAGACTTTTCTACCTTCAGATAGTCACATGGCTAGACCACCAGTGTATGGCTTCAAGCGACTACCATTCACCTTTCCTGGGAAGGGATGTCCATTCAATTTGACCAACTGAACTGCTCCTCCGTCAGTAATCTCCTTAATGACATAGGGCCCTCATCAGTGCATTATGAATTTCCCTAGAAATTTTGTCAAACTTGCTGTCATATAACAAAACCAGGTCATTTACCTTAAAGGTGTGTAGCTTATTGTGTCGATCATGCCATGCTTTTTCACATTGCTTTTGGACTTGTTGGTGAAATCTAGCTAGGATTCTTTCTTCCTCAAGCTCAGCCAACTACGCAAGCCTCTCCTCTAGGGCTCTGTGATCCGTCATACCCGTGAGTGCTGCTATGCGTAGACTAGGCATAATGTATTCCATGGGCATCACTACTTCAACACCATATACAAGCCTAAAGGGTGTTTTTCCAATCAACTTCTTGCATGTTGTTTGATAGGCCCATAGTACTGTGGGTATGCGTAGGTCCCAATCACTTCGTTGAGCATTGCAAACCTTGGTCAACGTGTTCTCTAGCACTTTATTGAATGCTTCCACTATCCCATTAGCTTGTAGGTGATTAGGCATACTCTTCTGGTGATATACATGAAATTCCTCCATTAGCACGTTGATCGTTTTGTTCAGAAAGTGCGTACCATGATCACTCATCAAAATCTTTGTACACCCAAATCACGTCAGTACATACTCAAAGAGGAAATTTGCAGCAGTCAATCCTGTGCAATCCTTCACTAGCTATGCCTCCACCCATCGAATTAAATACTTCGTCACGGTGATAATGTACCTTGATCTCATCTTTCCTTGGGGCTGGATGGGTCCCACAAAATCTATTGCCCATTTCTCAAAGGGTTGTAGTGTCATTTGTGGATTCAAAGGAAGCTCATCCCTCTGTGATGGTCTGCCAGTCCTTTGGCACACATCACATGCTTTGCAGTACGCTTTCGAATCCTGATGGAGGGTTGAATACCACAACCTTGCGCATAGAATCTTCTGTGCAGTCGTTCTCCGTGCATAATTCCATCCCGCGGTGCCCCCATGAGCATCCGTGAGGATACTGCTCCTTTCCAACTCCAGTACATAACGTCGCAATATCTCATCGAACCCCATTTTATACAGATGCCTGATAATGACAGAAAATTCTATCGCATGTAACACTAACTCCTTCTTTTGCTGGATGGTGTATCCTTCTGGGGTAGTTCCTGCTGTTAGTAAGTGTATGATATCTTCAAATTGACCATCTGTGATGCGCACTATAAATATTTGCGCATCAGGCAATCCTTCTTCCAAATTAGTGGACTATTCCCCTATTTGGATTCGTGATAGATGGTCTGGTCCCACGTTCAGTTGTCTAGGCTTCACAATAACTTCAAAATCATACTCCTGGAACAATAACAACCACCTGCAAATTCTCCCCCCCAGCACAGGCTTATTGACCAAGTATTTCAACATGGAATGATCAGTATACATCTTAAAATGGCCACCTAGTAGATAGAGTCTAGACTTCTCGAGCATGTATACCATGGCTAATCCTTCACGCTCAATGGTGGAATAGTTCTTCTCCACCTTGGAGAACCTTCTGCTTGTGAACACTGTAGGATGGTCCAAGTCTCCTCTGCTAGCCTGTGTTTTGCTCCCAGTTATACACGATGTGTCAACATGTACATGAAACTCATTCTTCCAATCCGGGAAGACTAAAATTAGCGCGGTGACCATCTTTTTCTTCAATACATCCAAGCTTCTCCTATAGTCCTCATTCCAACAGAATATGACATTCTTTTTCAACAACTTCTCCATAGGCACAGTGATCTAGGCATAGCCTTTGATAGACATTCTATAATATCTTGTATGTCGGATGGTAACGCGCAATTTTTTCATACTCCTCGATGCTTTCAACTTAAGTATCACCAAGATATTTGTTGGATCTACCATCAATCCTTGTCTACAAATGACATGACCTAGGAGGGTCCGAAAAGGAACATAAAATAGACATTTCTTTATATTGAGCACAATCTGGTATCTTCGACAGGTATCCAGCATCAGGCACAAGCGTTCTACATGGCGTTTCACCTACCCAAACACAGTCTAGTCATGAAATTATACTTCTAGGAACTTATGAATAAATTCCTTGAATGCTGCAAAAACTATGCATGAAAAAATCATAGGTGCATTCTTCAATCCAAAAGGCATTACAGTGTACTAAAAACACCCCGACCCAGTTGCGAAGGTTGTCTTGCTCCTATCTTCCAGCGTGATTTTGATCTGATGGCACCCAAAGAACCCATCAGTGAAGGAATATGCTTCCTGGCCACCTACATTGTCCAACACTTCATCAGTGAATGGAGTCGGGAAAGGATCATGTACACAAGCATCCTTCAAATTCCTGAGATCTAAGCATATCCTTATTTCATCATTCTGCTTCTTCTCCTATACCACCATTGGGCTTACCCAATTAGATTCTTCCACATGCTCAATGATGCCTACTATGAGCATCTTGTCTAGTTGTAAGCACACCTTTTCCTTATACTTTGGATAGAGATGGTAAGGTCTTTTCTTAACTAGCTTTGTGTCGGGCTTCAATGTGATCTTCATAACACCTACGTCCCCGATTATCCCTTTTAGATTCGTAAACTTGGTAGGGAACAAATCCTGCTATTCACGAAGCAATTCAATGACCTTATCCACCATTGTGTCATCCCAATAATCTCCAATCTTAGCAAATTTGAGCTTTGCCTCCATACCAATATTTACCTATTTCATTTTCAGTGGTACGGTTATATCATGATTCTCAATCTGTGGTCCTTCAACCTCACGATGACCTTCTGTTTTAGGGATGTTAACCTTTCACGGATCATCATCTTCTTCTTCAGAAGTCACATTAGAGCACTCCAGCGTGTGACTCAGCTGAGTAGTCCAATCTGGTTGAATCATGTCCAAAGGGTCCTGCAGTATCCTAAAGATCGTTGATTTCACTTCTTGTAGCACTTCGTCAATAGAGTCAAACCTGTCTTCAAATATGATGCCATTACGAATCCTTCATGTAAAATATCTCATTCACCTGTACCATGGCAGAGCTTTGCTTCTAAGTACCAGCTCATCAAGATGACATCCAGCGTGTGACAGAACAAGTGTACCCATTCAAGTTGGGGCATCTCTCCATAAGCATGAGCCCATTTGGCCAAGTGCACACGTGCATCATCCTTCCCATCATACTTCTCTGTCATTCATACCTTCGTCTTCCAAAAGCGTGTTCTCATCATCATCCTACATTCATGGCAATCATTAAAGCTGCTCTTGTGTGTACCCCACCATCTTGTGGGCGTCGCGTGCAGTGCCCTGTCCAAATCTTGGAAGCACTTCTTTTTTGGTACCTCTCATTTGAATGCATCCAAGAATATATCTAGGTCATTCAGGCCATCATAACTGGGTAGATTTCTTACCTCTAACGACACATATTGCAGTGACTGGGTCATCATGTTACAACTTGGTGTGGTTACTTCATGTAACAGATTCTACCAGCACCCTAATTCTTCATCAGAGTCTGAAGTGCAGCAACTCTCGCGATCCCATGTAATCTGTCCATCCATTGTTGGATTCATCCAATCTTGGTCTCGCTCTATTATCCTATAGATACATTCCAAATCGTCATTGCTCTCATAATCGTGGACTGGTTCAGTATAGCATGATCCTTCAACAAGATCTAGGGGTACTATTACGCGGAGTGATTTATTCCCAAATATCATCTTTCGCTTCTTTAGGTTAATTACCCTATTCATATCAGTAGCCCAATCAATGCCAAGGAGCGCAGGGTAGGGGTTTCCATCATCCACAATTTTTATTACTTCAAATTCAGCCAGCGTGCTCTCGCCTTCAATATCTACAATCACATGTTATAGCCACCCCATGGGGATGACATTCTATTTATTTTCCATCCTTAACTGAATGAAAGACCACTGTAGTGCGGGTCTTCCCATTCGTTCCCAAGTCTGCTTTGGTAGGACGTTCACGTCAAACCCCATATCCAAAATAACCTGATCCATTTCATACTCTCCTATCTGTGCAGTCAGCCTCATGTCTTGCCCTATCCTTGTTTTATGCTTACCAATTTTTTGTACCATGCACGGTTGTGTTTCTGATGCATCTATTTATAAGCTCCTGTAATCCCTTCATAGCCTTACTATCACGTAGCAACTTCATGCAGGTCTCTAGGAAGGTTGTAAGCATAAAAGGGTCCATCTCCTGATCAAGCTTACCCTTGCTTCCTGAGGTGGAGGCCTTAGTTAAGCTCTTCTTTTCTTCCATGAATGTTTCGCGTGCGTGCTCCAAGTTGAATTCAGCCTCCTTCGTGGGAGATTTGTGAACCCATGTGTTGTCTTCGGGTTATTTACCCTTATCATCCCCTGTTACAATTCCACTTTGGAGAACTATATTCACATTCAAATCCTCTTCATGAGGCTCAGACCACATCATCCACAGGCTCTGAGTCGATTGAGGTGGTAGTGCACCTTTTTCACGTATCCATGCTATCAGCGTAGGAGAGTCCTTTGTTTCATGATCGAATAGAGTGCAATATTTGCATGACAGATGTGTTGGTTAGTGAAATCGCGAGCATAGTGTTCTGGTCCTCTCCAATTGTAGCATATTAGTTGTCCGTGACCTCTTCCAGGTCCTCCTTCACCTCGGCCTCATTTGTGCCCCTAAGAGCCTGTTCACGCCATCCTCGTGTTCTAGTCAGGGGGCCACTTTTCTGCCTAAACGCTATAGGCATGTGTTCTATCCATCATCAATTCATAGCTCCTGTAGTTGCACTCATCATGCCCTACTAACCTACAAAAGTTGTAGAATAGTTGTTGTGGTGTTTGTACAAACTTCTCCAGCAAATGACAATTATCTGTCGTATGTTTTCCTGCTACGGACATATAGCGTGCCACAATGCAGGTCCCACACTTGGTCCTGCTTGGGCCTCTGGCCTCAAAGGCATCTGTCCTCCTCCTGCAATGTAGTTCGCAAAGACTGCACAATGGTCTTTGTCATGCCCCTGACCCTTGCATTTCAGGCACCACACCTCTTTGCGCACCTCTAGTCGAATTGTCCTGTCCTGCTTCAAGCTTTGCATTTCAATGAAAATATTTTGCAACTATCCATGGATCTACTGAACCCCAAGATTTGGATCTTGCATCGATGTTTCATGCAATCTCATTGCAATCTCCAAGGCCTTTGCCTAAGTCGTTATCTTCTATTGGGACAATGCGACCCTCAGGTGTGGAAGGAGAGAAGCCACGAACCATTCGTGGTGTTGTCCATATTTTAAGTTCATATTATCTTCACGGATTATACACTTCAATCTCTGATCTAATTTCCAAGGTGTCTCGCTTCGTTTCATCGCAATTTCCTTGAACCCCACGATTGATTGTGCCTCAGATTTAGGCCTACTGAATTCTTTGTTTAGTGTGGTCTCGATGTTTGCTACTACAACATTTGGGTTATCATTAGAGTATTTAATGTACTAGGTTAGTGCGCTATCCTCCAGAGCACTAATCAGTGTTGCCTTCTTCATGTGATCATCTATAATGCCCTGAGCTTCCCACACAGCTTTCACAACGAGCCAAAGCTGGTCCAAGTCTTCATTTCCCAAGCCTTTGTACAAAGGCAGCTTCACTGAATTCATCATGCTGAACTTCGGTGGAGGTGGAGGTGGTACGGGTGAAGTCACAGGCAATGACAGTGAAGTTGCAGGTGGTGTGGGTGTAGGTGGTAGTTGCAGGAATCTTTGTCTCATTAACTAAATAGCACTTTGTGGAAAACCCTGTGCTACTCCCTCTTCGTCACCTCGTGGAGGTGAAATTAATGGACTATATTCATGACCCTTTCTTCCTCCATGCCTGTAAGCTTTTCCACCTCACGTAGCTCCGAACATCAAGGTAGTTGCATAACCCACTTTTCACACAATAACATTTTAATCTAGGTATTCAAAGATTTCAAGTACTTACCTCATGGAACTTTGAAAAATCTTCGCTCCACCTCACTGTAGTTGACTGATATATCAATCACGAATTTAATCACAAATCCTCCTATGATGTGATCCAACCAATGATCGACAGCGTAGGCTATCTTATCCTCAAAGGCTCCCAATCTCTGTACTAACTTCGGGGTCCAAACAATAGGACCGTCAAGTCTCCACCATCCTTGGCTATCTGCTAGCTTCACAATCCACTCGTATAGCTCAACCAAAAAGGAATAGAAAAATATCTCATGTACTTCTATATATAGGTACTTTTCCAACCACTATTCCTTTGTTAGTCACAGATTTCTATTCTCTTACACTGCGAATTCATGGATCTTCCTATCCAACCAGTCTCCGATCTCTTTCTTAGCTAGATTCCACTGATATGACATCACACATCTCTTATGTATATTTTCGTCCTGGCAACAGAACCATTTGTTGGCTTGGAGGGGCCTAACCCAGGTTCAACATTAGTTAGCCAAATAAATCCCTACACTACTAGCCCTTCCAGCATCAGCCCGTGGAGTGGGAACTGAAGTCTCACCCGAGGAAGTATGGGGGGATGTTGGAACCAAGTTTCTGCACTGTTAGATGGTCGCGATGTCAGTTTATTCCTTCTATTCCTGCTTTCGTGCAGGTTGTTGAGTTCTAGGGCTCAGTCTATCTAACCCCTTGCTCCACCCTTTGGTACCTCCGCGAAGGGGTACAATCGGCCTTCCCGTAGCCCTAACCTGCAGTTAAGGTACTTTTGCGTTGCTAGAGAAATGCATAGAATAGGTTTCCAGGTTATCCTTAAGTGGTTAATTATCTTACTAAACAATCACAGTGAGCACCGCGTAAACAGATATTCTTACTTGCGTTTAATTAACCAACGTAATTACATAGATTCGCGCATCACATAAGCATTATAAATGAAATTCATACACATTATGATAAGATGCATTAACAGGAAACACAAACACAAAATTTGTAGAATACTTCTCTTTATTGATATCTTCAGATGATTAAAAACTCTATCCGCCCTCCTCACACAACTGCAGGGCTTCGCGCACTCAGCTGCGGACTTCCACTCTAGGCCTCTGCGCACTCAGCTGCAGAGCCTCTACCTACATTAAGACCAAAGACTTAGAATTCTCTTCTTATCGCTCAAGACTTCTTCTACCACTATGACTCATTTGAACTACTTAGAGCTTACTTACTTAGCTCTTTTTATACAATCCCATGGTCCGAGGACCAACGGTAGGTCTTTATAGCTAACTTTACAAAATAAGGGTGGACAACCCTTTATGACATGACATGACACCTTCGCACTCCTCAACCACAAAATGCGGAGTCTCTACAACTTTATTACAAAATTTGACCCAAAACATGGGCTTTTAGCCCCAAAACTGTCCTTGGGGGATCTCGTTCCCAATAGTACTCTTTATGTTTTACAAGCTTGAGGAGGATAACATATGCTTGTCCTATTAATTCATCCTTCAGACAAGTCTTCTAAAGTATTTTTAACGAATCCTAAGGAGGGGTGGTTTGATCTCGTTATGCTTAATGAGTCCTGTATTGTTTAATTTTTACAAGTCCCGTAAAGGAGTAGCTCGATGTTCTTTTCATATTTCATGAGTTTCAAAAGACACAAAAATAAAACCCATTCATTTACCTTTACAAGTTCAGACCATCAAGTAATCGATTATATTTTTGTTTTTAGGTAGTCTGAAAATGGCGTAAAGAAAACTCTAGGGTTTCACTTTTTCGTAAGTTTTAATGAGTTAAAAAAAGTGATCTAAATATACTCATGTTACCAAATTTCAATTTAATCAATATTCAGGAAAAGGCAGAAAGAACTCAACCTTTTCATGTGCATTTTATAAGCATGAAAAGGTAGCAAAAGAAGCTCATGATTTTCATGATTTTAAGGAGTCTTGAAAATAATAACCGAAATGGACTCGACATAGATTTCATTTTTACACAAGCTTGAAACATAGGAATATTTTGCTTCAGATTGGTTTCATTTTTACGTAAGTTTGAAACAAAGAATTTTTTTCTTGAAAGTGGTTTCATTTTTACACAATCTTGAAATGGAGAAAATTATGTTTGAGATAATTTTTCATGCCCCCAGAATAATGAATGCAAGGGCACATGCCTCCCAAACTTCGTTTCATTCAACTAAGTAGACTAATGGTTACTAATAGGTGTATGAAATCAAGGTTCATTTTTGAGATCAGTTGAAAAACTTGACTCAATTAAAGGAGGATTTGTTTCATTTCTTAACGAGCTGACACATGAAAAGAACTATGGTAACAATGACATGTTTAATTTTTTTAAGTGGTTGACACAAGAAAAGAAACATCCTCATAATGACCTATTTCATTTTTTAATGAGGTTGACACAAGAAAAGAACCATCCTCACAAGGATTTGTTTGATTTTTTAAGGAGCTTGACATAGGAAAGTAACTATGGTCATATAACTTGTTTCATTTTTTAACGAGGTTGACACATGAAAATAACCATTCTCATAAGGATCTATTTCATTTTTTAACAAGAGCGACACAGGAAAAGAACTATGCTTGTATAACTTTTTTTAGTTTTTAAAGAGGTTGACATAAGAAAAGAACCATCCTCATAGATATTTGTTTAATTTTTTAACGAGTCTGACACAATAAAATAACCATTCTCACAAGAGTTGTTTCAGCTTTTAACGAGGTTGACCGAGTGAAAGATCCATCCTCATAGGAACTTGTTTCATGGCTTCCAAATGGAAGAAAGGCATGTCAAGGGACTCCCCTTGATCATGGTTTCCAAAAGGTCTTCATCAGATGGAAGAATAGTTCTTTGAAAGGAAGAAATGTCAAGGGGATCAATAGGGATAATAAAATCATATTCAGATTCCCCCATTGAATTTTTGACCACGTCAGTTACAGGATCTAAGTCAAAATAAGTCGAGAAGACAGTGAGAGGATCACTTGCATCAATAACTGAAAACATGGGATAGGTTTCCACATAATTAACCCATGGTGGGGTGGGTGCCACTTCCATATAAGGAACATTAAGGGATGTCAGATGATTGGTAGTAGAAGAAAGCTCAACATATGAAAGTTGATTAACTGTCATAATGTTTCCATTATGAGGGAAGGAAATCACATGGAAGAGTGTCGATACAACAACTTCCATGGCATAGACATAGCCTTGCCTAAGGAGAAAATTAAAATCCAAGGGATGTTTGACTATCATAAGATTGATACAAGTAGTCTTACCTTCTAAGGTAATAGGTAACTTAGGAAGAACCCTAAAGGCTCTCTAATGGTTTTGTTTAAAGACAAAATATTTTTTGTAACATGCATAAGATGAGGGGAACCCAAATCTTGCCATGATTTCGAGGATAAAATATTGATAGAAGAAACTTCATCTACATTTGTGTGACGCACGTTCTTACCATAATCCTTCATAATTATTTGGAAAGGGGTGGAAGAAGGAAGACGAGGTTTTGGTAGTCTACTCCAATCAAAATAAATAGCCTCATTACTTGGATGAGTTTCAAAAGAAATATATTAAATTCCCCCATGCATAGAAGAATCTAAGTGAAAATTAAGAATGTGAGTGGTATGAAGTTCACTCTCTAAATGGATAGTGGGATTGACTAAAGATGGAATCAATTGGACCACTTAATGAAAAAATATTCCATCAACTTGAGTGATACATGTTTCACCCTCCAATGGAAGAGTGGGATTGACTGGACTTGGATTTAGATCAATCACTTCATCAACTCACCGTATATGGGGAGAAAGTTTATGGTAATTAGTTGGAAGTTATTGCTGTGAAATAGTAAGTTTTTCAAATAATTTTGAGGCTTCATCCATGTGAGGGAAAATGTTACTATGATGAGCCCCTTTTCATAACCTACAAGGAAACCCGACCTTCATCTTTTTCCCTAGAATCTAAGAATCACTAGTTGATGGATCAATAGTAAGTTGATAAGAATTATCAGACCATACTTCCAAGACCTTAGGAATACGAGGACAATTGATAATGAAGTGGTCACCCTTACAAAGATTGCAAGGGTATTTTTGCTTATGATTCATTGTGGAAGTTTCCTCAACATTACCAATACTTATAGCCATGGTTGGTTGGTTGACTTCTTTCTTATCTTGCTTCTTCTTCTTCCTCCCTTTCTTCTCCTTCTTAGTCACTTGGTTACTAGCATCAATGATTTTACCAAGTGAAGAAGAAGAAAGGGATGAGGACGTGTTGGGTGAAGAAGGTAAAGAGCCAAAAATAGATTGTTGATGTTGAGATGGTGAGCTCGGTTGAGGTGAAAAAATCGGTTGAGCTGGTACAATGAAGTATTTGGAATTAAAGAATTTGAGAGCATCCATATAGATAAACCAATCGTGAATCCGGGAAGTGACAATGTAGCCATATAAGGAGGAACGAAATTTGTAAAATTAGGGAAAGGATTAGGATTCCCATTAATGGGGATTCCTTAGTCGGTAATTTCCGGATTGGTAGCCATTAGATTCAATCCAAATAATATTTTATTATTAAAATTAAATAATATTCACGATCTACACCTAAGGTCTTGTAAAAAAAGTAAAAAAAGAAACATATAACACATGCTACAAAATCTAAGGATTGAAACCATGTAAACACGATTTTCATAGTGAAATTACTAGTTGGTGATGAAATAAAATGTCACAAAAATCAAGGTGAAAAGTGGTTATAGATAGCGCAAATGGAACCAGTTACACTAAAAACCTTAATGAGACAATAGAATGAAAGTAACTTCACTTATGCCATCTCGAGTGAGGATTACCCTCCAAAATGTCCAAGGGAGCCTAGTAAACATTTATTCTAAGTACAACAAGACCTTCCTTCTACCATCACCTTGGGTAATATCCCTAAGATTATGGTCACTAAGGTTACCAACTACAACAATTCTAACTAGGTGAATAGTCACAGATCAGGCGTACATGCAAGAGTAGAGTAGCAAAGCTCAATCCCCTTGAAATCTCCTCAACATGGTTAACTGGAGGTTTACTTTCAAGTCACCCCAAGTACCTTTTGGAACCGTTCTAATACATGTCAATCACTCCATCATAGCCAATAAAGTGGGTATGATCACTTCACTAGGTCTGATATGATCGTGTGCTTAACTCCTTTGTAAGGGGAGCTTCCGAGAGAAAAATTGAAATAACTGGATTTATCTCCCTATTGCAAGATTCTAATGTTTGTTTGCAACTTTACAAAGTTCACTCACTTCACTATTCTAAAGCCCTACAACCTAATCTACTTTAGGTGGAAAGAGCCCTAACAATAATAAAAATTCTAGATGAATTTAATTAACATTGTGTTATTAAGTTGTTATTTACTTAAAGGGTAAATGGTCGTGAAACTGATGGTATTATGACTTGACTCAAAATTTTAATGCATCGAATATGAAATTTATAATCTTTTCATTTCGATGAATTCTAGTTAAAGTAAAGAGGTTCTCATTTAAAATATTAACTCCAATATGTACCACTTCTAATTTTTCAATGCAATTCAATGCTCTAGGTTGCAAACCACGCAATGTAATATATGCACAATTTGCTTGGAAACTATGTAAATGTGATATATGCACAATTTATGTTAATGAAATGAGAATTCTAGCCATGCAAATGTAATCTATGTAAGTTAATTCTTCAAAACAAGCACAAGATGATTTCAAATCAGTGAAAGAACAACAAGACTATTTCCCTTCACTAATACAAATAGAGAACCAACCAATTGTAAGTAAAGTAAATCAGGTGAAAATTCCAAAGATAAAAAATAGTTACACTCAAAGACAATTAACACTCAGACACCGAGGGGGAATTTTTTTTCAAAAATGAAATCCTTAAAATGAATATGCTATAATGAATGTTATGAAATCGGCACTTAAAGTGTAATTCTGATTAAAAATTAGTACAGGAATAAAAATGACGTCTGTTTTAAATGCAGCACAAGAAGCACATTTGATCAAAACACTAATTCTTGAGAAACCTTACCTTTCAATCCTTGAAAACATAAAAATCTCAAGAAAACTCCTTCACAACACCCGATCAAACACACGGAGACTGACTAAAGGCATAAACAAGTGTAATTAAACCTTAAAAAACAAAAATCCAAACTTTAATGAGAGGAAAAGATATGTTTTCAAAAATTCTCTGAGAATGCGCAGGTAGACAATATATTATAGTGTGTATGCGAATTGTTGCTAGAGGTAATCTGCACAGATTTGCACTCTTTTTTTGAACAGAAACCATGCAGGTCAAGAACATTAAAGAAAAAATAAAAAATATCCAAACAAATCACAAAATCTGAAAGATCATTAACATGTCAAGACTCAGATAAAGCTATGAAAAAGGTTCAAAAATAAAAAACAAGGAAATGGAAGAGAATAAGACGTTACTCAGTGGAGTCACCAATTTGTTATGAGGAGTACTTGCAAGTGAAGACACAAGAAATCTCCCTGGGTTTCTATTAATTTTACTTATGTTCTATGCTTAGAGCAATCTATTTCAATTTTCACAGTTAGCTCAATATCTTTTCCAAATTAGCAATCACATCAACATAATAGTAAATTGCATATAGAACATAAACATGAATCGCAGAAGACAAGCCAAGACAAGAGGACACAAGATGTGGGGCTAGCCAAGGACAAACCC
Organism: Pinus taeda; assembly: GCA_000404065.3. Taxonomy (NCBI): domain Eukaryota; kingdom Viridiplantae; phylum Streptophyta; class Pinopsida; order Pinales; family Pinaceae; genus Pinus; species Pinus taeda. The sequence continues at coordinate 77,826 of APFE030258148.1, forward strand.
CAATGTGGGGAAACCCTTGATAAATTCTTCTTATATGTTCTTCAATAGTTCAGCAGGGAGAGAGAGATAGTACATATACCTCAGAAGTCAACATTTTGACTTATCTAAATAAGAGCAGAGATCATCTCTAAGAAGATGACACATGAGGTAGCTTAACTGAACTCAGTTGAAGGCATGTTGCTTCAACTGATCCTCCAAGGTGAGTCCATCACCACGCGGCACCTGTCATTGTGCTGCACCATGTTGCACCATGTCCTGCATCACAGAGTTGCACCATGTTGCACCATCACTGTGTCTCACTAAGCTACATCTTTCATATTGATACACAATGCATACCATGTCCAACATCACAGAGTTGCACCATGTTGCACCATCACTGTGTCTCACTAAGCTTCATCTTTCATACTGTTGCATTATGCATATCATTGTTATATACTTATAGCATTCATCCTAAGATACCAAGGTTGCTTGCTATGCAGCTATGGCCTATAGCCTAGCACATAGCAATGCCAATGTAACTTCTTTGAGTTATGATTGCTGCAACTGTCCTAACAGATTCATTGATTAGGCCCGCTGCCTATCACAGTTCAGCCGCCATCTACAACTCACCCAAAAATGGATTTCCTTAACTTTATTGTTGTCCAAACAACCTTCACTATGCTCCTATACATACTTGGCCTAATAGCCCTACACACAACTCCTACGTAGACTCTTTTCCCATGCAATAGTAGCCTCTCCCTACAGCTCAAATAGAAGTTCCCTAACTGTCTTTACTCCAACATCTTGGTGATCTTGAATTTCCTTCAAGATAGGCCTATGAGGAGCCTCCTTAACTCGGCCTAATCTCCAGCTCCTTGTCCCTTGAGACAACCCTGGTCTTGAGCTTGTTTGCATCCTCAAACATCTGTCAAACCAATCCGCATCCTCACAGCAACTCGGCCTCTAATTTAGGCTCTCCATGCTATCCTCATGCTGTCTCTTCTTCCTGCGGTTAGGGCATTTCTCTTTGTTGTGGCTAGGTCTACTAGATCTGCGGTTAGGGATTTTTAAGGCCTCCACATGATAGCAGATCTTGCTACGTATAGAAGCTCTTGTAAATAGTAGTACATCTCCCTTCTTTGTTGCAGCTAAGTAGCCTCCTTTGACTGCGGTTAGGGCATCCTTTAGATAATGTATAAGGGCCGGTTTGGGCAGCGTATAGGAACCTCTTTAGGTTGTGTATAGGACACTCTTTATTGTGGCCAAATCTCCTTCATGACTGCATTTTAGGCTTTCTCTAGACAACATATAGCTAGGGCATCATTATCATCTTCATGTCTAGATTTTAGATCTTTCTCTGGACAGTGTATGGCTTTCATGAGATAGGGAATCATCCTCTAGGACTGTATTTTTTCCTTAGAGATTCTTCTTTCCACTAAAACCCAAAACAACTGGAGAAGAAGAAATCTCAAGAGAGTTGTGTGTACAAATTACTTGCAAGAAACTTGAATTTATACTAAAACATGGAGCACAAGTGGGGCCAGATGGGTTGATGGTCGACCTTGATGAATTGTCCCATAGCACAAATAAATTCATATCTCCATGAATACTTATCCAAATAGAATGATCTTTAAATCAATCCTACACCTCTCGATGAGAGGAGTCCAAGAAAAATATCAGTTGCCATAAATAAGATGACCCACATGGAGTTTGGCCTTAGTTGCAAATTTTAACACTCCCTCTCAACTAGGGAGAACTCCATCCACTAATCCATCTGCTAGACTATACCAGCTCTGCCATTAGTTCCTTGCATTGGTTTGCACTACTCTTCTCTGATCTGCTTTGCTTTGCTCTGCTCTACTCTCCTGAACCATGAAGAAGAAGAATTAATTGAGAATGTCTCATACCATTCTCTACTGACCTGAAGTCAGTCCCATATGAAGGGAGTGTGTCATACCACTCTTACTGATCCCAGATCAGTTCCAAAAGAGAGTGAGTTATATCACCCTTATTGACCCGAAGTTATTTTCATTTATCCCAGATCAATATCACAAGAGAGTGTCTCAAACCACTCATACTGACTTGAAGTTAGTTTCATTCATCCCAAATCAATATCAAAAGAGAGTGTCTTAAACCACTCATACTAGCCTGAAGTAAGTTTCATTGATACCATATCAATATCATCCTAGCATAGGGAGTATGGTAGTAACATGATGTGTCCATCGGTACTACTATGGTCCCCATCCTCATTTCCCTACTCATTGGCCAGATGAGAGGTACTTCCCATGAGTCCCAAACTGCATGGGTAGGATGTCTCAGCACGAGAAGGATGAACCACTCATCCTGCCTACATGTCACAAGGGGTATACCAGGGGAAGGCTAAACCACTCACCCTATACACAAAACATCACTAGGGGAAGGCTGAACCACTCACCCTATGATTGTGTCTCGGTAGGAGAGGGATGAACCACTCATCCTGCCTAGATAGCAAACCACTAGGGGAAGGCTGGACCACTCACCCTATGGTTGCTCATCACTCCATGATGTACCCCCAAGCTCCCTAGAGCTCCCAGAGCTCAATGTCCATATCATATAGGATGCTTAGGAGATAGTCTCTCCACAACTCCTAGTCATTCTCAGGAAGTCACAAATTTGACCTTTCCTAAGGGCTTCGATAGAATGTCAGCGACTTGCACATCAGTCCCAATGCAATGGCGCCTTCTTGCTCATTGATGTACCATATGCCAGATAAAGTGGTACCTGATGTCTATATTCTTGAAGTGATAATAGAATATGAGATTCCTCAATATTCGAATCCCCCTCTGGTTGACACAAAAGATCACGGTGGTATCCATCATGTGTACAAACAACTCACTGAAGAGCTTCCCCAACCAGGCAGCTTCACACAAGGTCATACTCATAGCTATGTATTTGGTCTCAGTGGTGCTTGAAGCAACTATCTTTTTCTTCCTACTCATCCAAGGATATCATAGCAGAACCCAAAGAGAACTAGCACTTAGAATTTCTCTTGCGATCCTCCACATTGCTTACCCAGTCATCATTCGAATAATCATGCAGCTTCACATTTCGGCAGTGTATCTCAATCCATGAGAGATTGTGCCTCGAAGACATCTCAGAAGATTCTTGGCACCAATCCAGTGAGGCTCAACATATATGAGCTCAACATGCTAACTGAAAAACATATATCTGGATGGAAGTTCACCAAGAACATCAATGCTAGAATGAGTTTATGGAACTCAGAGGCATTTCCCAAATCAGGTCCAACATCCCTACCACATAACTTCTTAAATTTAAGCTCCATCGAGGTAGTCACAAGCTTGTAGTTCACCATTCAAAATCTGGAATCTAACTCCCTCTTACTTTTGCAAACGAGAGGGTCTGCACCTGTCAAAAAGAGGTCATCCTTAGAAGGTTCCAGTATGAGTGGTCTATCATCCACAACCCTCAAGCAAAGGTTTGGATTGGATTCACTCCTAGTGAATCTCAGCTTCATTACACAACTATCAATCCTCTCATATCAAGCTCGGGGTGTTTTACTTCAAGCCATAAAGGGCTTTCTTCCACTTGCATACATGAGATTCCTAATCATGAATCTCAAACCCCTCGGGTTGTTCCAAACCTGTGGACTTGCTACATGAGGGGAATTGTCCCCTTGTAAGATTTTCCTTCGATACATCTCGGACATGTACCTTCATGCTCTTCTTGAATTTAGGCATCCTAGTCACCATCTGAATCACATCGGGTAGGGCCCCATAATAAGCATACCTCTGGTGCTTTCCACCGATGAATGTAACCTTCAAACTTTTGACTTCCATTACTGAAATGGACACCGAGTTCTTCTTCCGACCAGGTACATAAAGAGATTCTTGTAAATGAATCGAGTTACCCTCATTCACTTGAGGGTTAACATTCCCTACACGCTTTCTTAGATAGGTGGCATTGACTCCAATTATAGTCCCACGAGTGTTTCCATATCTATCAAATTTCAGAGAGAACCCTTCTATCTGATGAAGTTCCTTGAAGCATTACATATTCCCAAAGAGTCTGGAGGAGAGGGCCAATATAAAAACATTTGATTCTTCATACCTGGGGCTCCTTGCTTTCTTTGAAGAGTCGGTCATTTCCTTGATGTCTTGCATTACCTATCATTCCTCTGATCATTGAAGATGTCCCTGGAATTATTGTTATCATCAAGTGATGTGTCCCAACCATTCAGACACTCCTTGCATAGTGGTCAAAAACATTGCAAGCAAGGCATATTCCTTTCCTTCTACCTTTAGATCTGGACTTCCCAGTGAAGTGATCTTTAGGTAGGCCATCAGAAGCTTCTGTTGTGCCACTCGGATATTATTCTTTGCTTCGACTTGACCCTTGGTGAATTTGAAGAGAGATAAAGAACCCATTGAGCCTTTTTTTCCTTTCCAACTATCTTTGGTGATTTCTCTTTCACTCTTTCTTTCACTTTGTCTTCACCTCATCTCTGATATCATGTTAATTTTAGGTATGTTCTATGCTTAGAGAAATTTATTTCAATTTTCATAGTTAGCTCAATATATTTTCCAGATTAGCAATCACATCAGCATAATAGTAAATTGCAGATAGAACATAAAAATGAATCACAGAAGACAAGCCAAGACAAGAGGACACAAGATGTGGCTCTATCCAGGGGCAAACCCTGATGTGGGGAAACCCTTGATCAATTATTCTTATATGTTTTTCAATAGTTCAGTAGAGAGAGAGATAGTTCATATACATCAAAAGTCAACATTTTGACTTATCTAAATAAGAGCACAGATCATCTCTAAGAAGATAACACATGATCTAGCTTAACTGAACTTAGTTGAAGGCATGTTACTTCAATTGATCCTCCAAGGTGACTCCATCACCATGCGGCACCTGTCATTATGCTACGCCATGTTGCACCATGTCCTACATCATAGAGCTGCACCATGCTACACCATCATTGTGTCTCACTGACCTACATCTTTCATAGTACTGCACCATGCATACCATGTCCAGCATCACAGAGCTGCACCATATTGCACCATCACTGTGTCTCACTAAGATCCATCTTTCATACTACTGCACTATGCATATCGTTGTTATATACTTATAACATTAATCCTAAGATACCATGGTTGCTTGCTATGGCACTATGGCCTATGGCCTAGCATATATAAATGTAAATGTAACTAATTTGAGTTAGGATTGCTGCAACAGTCCTAACAGATTCATCAATTAGGCCTACTGCCTATCAAAGTTCAACTTTCATCTACAGCTCACCAAAAAACAAATTTCCTTACCTTGCTTTTTGTCCAAACAACCTTGATTAGGCTCCTATGGATACTTGTCCTAATAGCCCTACACACAGCTCCCACATAGCCTCTTTTCCCACACAGTAGTAGCCTCTCTCTGTGGCTCAAATAGAAGTTCCCTAACTTCCTTTACTCCAGAATCTCGGTCCTCTTGAATTACCTTCAAGATAGGCCTGCGAGGAGCCTCCTTAACTGGGCATAATCTCAAGCTTCTTGTCCCTTGAGACAACCCTATTCTTGAGCCTTTTTTCATCCTCAAACAACCCTAAAACCAATCCACATCCTCACAACAACTCGGCCTCTAATCTAGACTCTCCATGTTGTCCTCGCGTTGTCTCTTTTTGCTGTGGCTAGGGCATTTCTCTTTGTTGTGGCTAAGTCTACTAGATCTGCGGCTATAGTTAGGATTTTTAAGGCATCAAAATGACAATGCATCTTGCTACGTATAGATGCTCTCCTAAATAATGGTATATCTCCCTTATTTGTTGTGGCTAAGTAGCCTCCTTTGACTGCGGTTAGGGCATCCTTTAGGCAGCGTATAAGGGCAGGTTTGGGCATCATATAATAGCCTCTTTAGGCTGTGTATAGGAGCCTCTTTACTGCGGCCAGATCTCATTCATGACTATGTTTTAGGCTTCCCTTGGACAAGGTATAGCTAGCGCATTATTATCATCTTCATGTCTACATCTTAGACCTTTCTCTGGACAGTGTATGGCTTTTATGAGCTAGGGCATCATCCTTTAGGACTGCACTTTTTCCTTAGAGATTCTTCTTCCCGCTAAAACCCAAACAAAGTGGAGAAGAAGAAATATCAAGAGAGTTGTGTGCACAAACCACTTGCAAGGCACTTGTATTTTTACTAAAACATGGAGCACAAGTGGGGGCAGATGGGTTGTTGGCCGACCTTGACGAATTGTCCCATAACACAAATAAATTCATATCTCCATGAATAATTATCAGAATTGGATGATCTTTAGATCAATCCTACACGTCTAAATGAGAGTAGTCGAAGAAAAATATCAGCTTCCACAAATAAGATGACCCACATGTATTTTGGCCCTAGTTTCCAATTTTAATAGTTTCCAACAAAACCTAGTAACAAGCAAACAATCAAGCTAATTCCTTCCCTGAATCTATCTTTTCTTAAATCATAAGCTAGCAAGGTGAGAAAAGGAAATCCATACCTTATTACAACTTGCTTTATGAAGATACCTCTTTATGGTTCAATGCAGCTCCTCCATGCTTGAATTCAGACTTGCACACATGGAAAGAATAAAGGATCAAAGGCATATGTAGCATAAATGATTCAATAATTCAAACTAGTGATCAGGGAGACTAATAAAAAACATCATTCCAATGGACAAATAGAAATAACATAAACCATCCATGAAATTCATCAATTAATCCATTAAACAATGCAAATGAAAAGAAACACTTGTTTGTATTAATTTTAGAAACATAAAAGAGCTACAAAACCTATGCCTTGATGTTATGAAGCCCCTCCCATTGATGTCAATCCTCTCCAAGAATGATAAGCTCTCCAACCTAATTTATTCATGATAAACTTATGTTCAATAGCCTCCCTCAACTCCCCCACCTATGGCTTGATTAATAGGCCAAAAGGAAGTAGTTTGAGATCCTTAGTCCAAGGATGAGGATTCCTTGAAGAGTGGGGATTAGCTCCATCAAAAATGAGGTTAGGCTTGAATAAACATAAGTTCAAGGCTTTCTGTTGGTAATTATTTTCCCATAAATTATTCTAAATCTCACTTTTTATTTTTACTTTTTGTTGAGTCACGTGTGCACTTTTTAGTGGCAAACAGAGCACAATTGTGCAAATATCAATGTCAGTAACTACACATGTGGATAAAATGGATAGGAAATCGTCCAACAAACTAAAAGTAGGTTTATGAACCATATTTCCGATAATTTTCACTTTATTCAAGGTATATAAGTTGTTAACTTGCAAGGGAGTGCTTCATGACACTTGGATGGACGGTGGGAGATCCAATTTGATGATAATTTGTCATGGTGACAAAAATAAGTGTAACAAGGTCCCCTACAAAAATGACAAAGGTCTCATCAGAGAATGAACATGATGACATTTTTATTTGAACCCCTTGGCTCAGAACTCTAGGGAGGCTCTACTATGGGCACTGAGATTGGCAATAAATAAAATAGATTCAAGGAAAAATACAAGGGTCCTCCACTTTGAAGCCTCACAAAAATGAAGGGAAAAGAAATCGCAAGGTCTGTGGTGAGCACCAGAGTTGAACAATAATGCTGCAACTCCTGGGCTGCCTACTTTACACTTATCAACCCAATAGTTTGTAAAAAACTTGGAAGCGTCAATGTTGTCTGCACAAGTACTAGTTCTCACTACAGGTTGTCACTTCGTCAGCCAACGCGAGATCACTAGGAGCTCAAGCCAACTTCTATGGATTCCAGAAGAAGCTCTATATGTGATGGTAGGAAAGAAAGATTACTCTACAGATTCTATTCTAACTGTAGAAAGGAGAAAGGCTGAAATGTAAAGCAAACCTAGTAAATCCTAATTAACCAACTAATTATACTTTTGCAAAAAGCACTATGAAAACCATGAAAGGAATGCCATTACCTACTCAAGGAATTAAAAAACGTCTAACTATGTTATTTCTGGAAGTAAATAAGAAAAAAACATATTTTTGGATTTTTTATGTACTTTTATGTGAAATTGACATGCATGTAACTTATTGTGTGTGAGTGTGGCAGCGAATGGATGGCATTGGAGGGCGGTTTTGGCACTTGAGAGGATGTAGGGTGGTGTTGATGGGTCTTAGGAGGTCTCAGGTGGCCTTCTGGAGGTTTTTCCCACACTCGGCCTTTAAAAGAAAGCGTACAGGAAAATCTATAGGAGGACACAGGAAATCTACTGGAGGAAAAACAACATTCTACAGGAGGCCTACAAGAGGAGGCCGAGAGAAGTTTTCACTTTTTTGAGGGTGTGAGAGTGGGTGGAAAAGGTGGGTGAAGGTAGTAGAAATGTGTTAGGACACCTATGGTCTACCATGAACCACCAGGAGAGAGAAAGATGATTGGATTTGGTCAAGGAGAGAGGAAGAAATCCTAGGAAAAATGCAAGAAACTAAGGCAGAATTGAGGTGATATTTGAGAGACAAGTAGGGCATGGATTAGATGGAGGGTGTGATTGCTGATAAGTTGGGCTACTGCTGGAAGAGATGTACTACATCGAAACTGACAGTCAACCAGGGAAATCAAGCAACAAGTGAAATGAATGTATTGAGGAAAAACAAAGTTTTGCATAAAAAGTGTCTGAACTATTATCTATGAAAGGAAATTCTGAGAAATACTGTAGGAAAGGAAAGCATGAGAGAAGACTATTGCAAGTTAGGAAGTAAGAATGATGAGGAAGACCTAAAGCGAAGCAAGACTGGACTGGTAACCTTCTAAAAAGCTGCAAACACTAGAAGTCCTATGAAGGAGGAAAATCTATGTTTTTAGGGCAGCAAGAGGGTCTTTGCCTCAAATCATGGTCCCAAAGGGAGGAAGATAGGCCAACGCACCGTTGCTAGCCTTTTGAATCTATGTTGATCACTGTTTAACTTGCTACAGAAAGCACAAATGGAAGAAAACCACTAAATCATCAAAAGCAACCTATTCTTAACCATAAAAGAAATACATCTAACAGCAAACTAATCTACAAACTGAAACAAAGAATACATATACAAGTAAAGAGGAGCTTAGTTGCTTGGATTGGGCCCTAACCCAAGAGCTTCAGCTCTCTCAGGTAACTCAATGCTAGCTCAAAAAGGATTACATCTTTATTCTGAAAACAATAACAAGATTACATGAAACTGTCACAAAAAAATGAGCTCAAAATTGAGCAGAGTTTACATAAGCAAAAATCCAACAAAAATATGACCCTAGTGAGGCCCTAGGCCTCTCTACTTATACAAATGAAGCTACCAATAGCTTCCTCAAAATCAAGGAGCCTTGGCTACCAAAACTCGAAATAATCATCAGTCATCCTCCACTTGCTTAGCTACATGATTCGGCTGCTTGTACTCTGAGCTAAATGAAGGGGACTTCGAAGTGAGGAGTAATAAATGAGGAGGATTCCCTCCTATAATTCCTCTCCTCTGTCCACTTTGAGTTATTGCTACCATTTTTCCACTGGATCCTTGACTTTGACTTTAAAAATCATCAATAATCTGCATTAAATACACATTAGACCACATGGCACAATAACTAACTCAACTTACTCTATAAGCATAAATATAATCAGAAAATCATGTAATAAGCTACGAGAATGATTGGTTTGACTAGGTTAGGAGGTAAGATGAGCCCATATAACAACCCATTTATGAGGCTCATCATCACCCCCTATTGAAAGCGTTGCTCATCCTCTGAGCAACTTAGTCAATCTCCTCATCTTTTATGGCCCTGGTGGCCTCCCTAGCATCACAGGCTTCTGATGTGGTTTGCTATTCTTTGCCATAGAATCTTGCCTTCCTATCTATCTCCTTCCACTGCTCTTCCTCTTCTTCTTCCCTTCTGCCTTCCAGCATGCTGAACAATAGTGGGGGACTCAGTTTGAGGGCGATCCAGTTGACCTGCAGCCTCTGCATGGAGTGCTTGTACATTGGCACTCTTCTCAATGCCTCCTTCAGCCTCATGGGGGAATGATATACCCTAATCTGCAAACTTTTTCATAAGGTGTTCCATCTCCTCATGCCTGCATGCACACAATCATCCCCAAGTAGCCTTTGCATATCCTCAAAGTGTGCAATGGCTTGTGCTTGATTGGTGAGATATCCAGGGGCAATCTGAGGGTCATTAGTAGGTAGTTTATGTGTGCTGATGAGTGCCATAGAATCTGATGGCTCAGCTCGTATCATTAGTGGCTCATTCTTCTCCTTTACCATCAATCTTTTTATCTCTGCTGCCCTCATTTCTTCATGGTTCATCCATGAGGCCATGGCCATTAATTGTAGGATCCCTAGCTTGGGATTGGGGTCCCACACATTCATGTCTATGAGAGCCATGTTATATAGGTAGAATTCTGCCATCTTTTCCTTATCCTCTAATGTGCTTTGGTCACACAGATCCATAAATTGCCTGTAATCTTGGAAAGGCATTGTGCCTCTTTGCACCAAAGTCTTTATCTGGAATTGTAACCATTGGTCCTTGAGATAGATGCCATAGGATTTTGCGGGTGTTCTACATTGCAATGCCTCCATGGATAATCTGGCCATGAATGCCATCTGAGTCTCCTTCTCTTTTAGTTGCCTCGATAACAATTCATTTTTAGTTTCAAGGTGGCTTCTTATGTGGGGTATGAGAGAGAGAGCAAACTCTTGGGAAATTTCCTCATCAAACCCTTGGAAATTCTCAAAGAAATTCATCCAATTTTCCCTTGTGAAGATATCCCCCACTTGTGGATGTGCATGGAGCCTAGTGGAGTTAGTGGGCTCCTTTCTCATAAATCCTCCTGTCATTTTGTTTATACTCTTTCGGGAAACCAAATGTGGAGATGAAGACAACAAATTTTGAGAAAAACAGAGAAACGGAGGAGACTGTGTTTTTCTAGAAAATAAGCAGAAAATTTGTTATGTATTTTCTCCTCTCCTAAAGACTTATTTCCTCCTCAAATTGAAACCATTTCTTGCGTATATTCATATTCAATTAGGGGCATACATGAACCCTACCTCTTCAGACCAAAAATCATGCAAAAAATCGAGTTTTTTCCATTCAAAACAACTCAATGCCCCTCCTGTAGAAGCCTATTGTCCCTCCTGTAGAATTCCTATAGGTGCTCCTGTAGAAGCTGTAGGTGCTCCTGTAGAAAACACCGAGAGTAGGAATATGGGAGACATTGATGGAGAACTATGGCTACGAGGCTGTGTGGGCACAAGGAGACTGTTGTAGCTGAGTTACGGGGAGAGAATGAAGGAAAAAGTGGTGAGAGTTCTCGGGGAGGAGTACTTATTACCCTTTATGGATATTTCCGGTGATGAGGGGTGAGCTGGCAAGGTATACATTGGCCATATTCAGATCATTGGTCCCCACCTGCTTTGTCATCATGGCTTCTCCTCGTAATCATCTCCCACCATTGCATCAGAGTTCACACTTCCTCCACTACCTATCCTTGGCATCTTGTGTCGAAGTTGACTGTGCACATGTGTGGGTGACATCTCGGATGAGTCGAGTCAACTAGATGAAGGTGGCCAAGTTAACTGGCCACCTTTCCCTCATTCAACCTCAACCATCTCGTTTCTTTTGCATGACTTCTAATTACACAAATGCAAATAGAAGAGTGATTTAGTTACGTGTGATCCGAATGTATTTGCTGTGAGATGCTGTGGCTTTCTCTGTTGCATAACTTTATTTATTTTTATGCATGTTGTTCCTACTTGCTGATGTGTTGTTGTGTGTTGTTGTAGGTTCTTCTTTTGCTAGAGCTGAGCTACATGTACTGTCGCTTACTGCTGGTGCTGGACTTGTATGGGATCAGCTGTTACAGGAATTCCTACAGGAGCTCTTGTTTTGTCCATATCTCCCAAACGGTAGACTGGATTGACCTGAAACTTTTTGAGCATGTTTCCATCATCATTATGCACCTCCCCATAGAAAAATTTTGGTCAATGGATGCACGGATCTTGAGAAAAACTAAAAATAGCTGAATGTGATGGAGACCGATTTCTTGGAAACCATGTACTGGAATTTGCTGAAATTGCTTGGGCATGTTACCATCATCTATATGCATCTCCCCATGAAATTGCTTTTTAAATGGATGCACGGATATTGAGAAAATGCAAAAATGGTTGAAGTTGATGGAGGCCAATTTCTAGGTAACCGTGCACTAGAATTTGTTTAAATTGCTTGAGCATGTTACCATCATCCATATGCATCTCCCTATGAAACAAATTTTTAAATGGATGCATGATTTTCAAGTTAGGGAAAAAACAAATTTCTTCTCTATGTATTTTTTTATCCTATAGTAAAATAGAGCATCCTGTAGTTTTTAGGACAGTAAGGAAAATGAGTGGTAGAAGCTTGAGAATGATGGGTGGATGGTGAAAATAGATGATGGTGATGGATTGGCATGACCTTGGCCTTGTTGAAGCATTTGAGCGAAGTACGATAAAGTCAAAATTTGACTTCTTTTGACTAGGTTTGACCAATTTTCCTTTTTGTACCAACCTGTTCTTGTTGCTTACAGATGTTGGAGAGTACATGCATGCATGGAGCAAGGATTTTTATTTTTTTCTCTTTTTTTATTTTTTTCTAGGCCTACCAGCCGCCTCAATGAGGTTTTCAACTAGTAGGTCTACCTAGGTGCCTCAAAGGAGGTTTTCACCTAGGATCTTTTTCTCTTTTTTCTTCTTTCCAACCCATTGACCACCTCATGGAGGTTTTCAACCAATGAGCCAATCTGAGGTGCCTCCAAGGAGGTTTCACCTTAGATTTTTATTTTTTCTCTTATTTTTCAATTTTTTCCCCTGCCCTACTTGAAAAGCAAAATCACTTTCAAGTATAAGAATACTTCCAATGGAGCCATGTGCACATCAAGATGATAGAAAAAATGATGTGGAGGCTTGAAATGTATGCTTTGACATGTACCTGGATTTCAGGGACCAAATGATTTGATGTTGAAGGGATCAAACATAGTTGAGGAAGAGAGTGATGCTCCAACTTAGTGACTATCTGGAACCATATTTCAATATAGTTGTGATTTCCTTGGTCCTTTTTCTTATCTGGATCATTCTTCATGTCTTCTTCAACCATGACCTTCACATCTTCCTCTTTTTGCTGATTTTTCTCTTGAATACATGGAGAATTTGATGGTAACCATGAGGGAGCTCTCTCAATCTCTGATTTTGATGTCTTCTCTCCATCAAGTGCAGCCCATGGTTCTATGATCTTCTCTTTTGAATCTTGTCTTTCAATGATATCAATATAATCTCTTTTCTGCAATACTCTTCCTGAGCTATGGTGAATACCATTGAGCTCAAGAGGAGTTGTTTAGAAGTGTTGTACCTCAACATTGTAAATGGGTTGAGCTACTTCAATGTGTGGGTTTGGAAATTGTGGTACAGGTAGTTGAGTGGGAGTGTATATTTGAGATGGCTACGAATGGGGTTCTGGTTGGGCAGGTGGTGGACGCAGAAGAGCAAGAAAAGAGTTGTATTGGGGCCTCCACCCCTGATGAGATGCATTCCATTGAGGTTGCAGCTGAGCATAGGATAGGAATGAATGGGTGGCTGGTTGGGCATGATATTGATATGTGAAGTATCAAGGAGGAGGTGTGGACCAGGAAGGATGAGCAGGGGGGGCCCAAGAAGATATGGAGGTGGCCTGGTTGGGGTTGTAGTATGCCTAAGATGTCCCTTGCATCCCTTGCTGGTATGGTCTAGGTCCATGTGGTCTCCTTTGGTTCATGTAATAGATCTGTTCAGTGGCTCCTTTGGCCCCTTGGTATACAGCTTTAAGTCCAGGCAAGGAAGGGAACTTATCTGTAGAATGATCTTCTTCACAGACTGAACAAGCCTTTATAGAGTTCAATGGGCATTCATTCCTAGGATGCCTCCTAGTGCATCTAGGGAAAAAAATGGCCAAAGCCCTCTCTACTTCCTCTTGTTTTCTTTTGATATGTAAGGTATCCATTTGCATGGAAAGAATCTGCAGTCTCTCACTCTTGAAGTCTTCCAGCATGTTTCCAATTTCACCTTTAATGGATGAGTTGGAAGAAAAGGTACTACCCCCAGCATTTCTGTTTTCAGCCATTGGCTCCAGAGGAATGTTTTCTTCTTCTTCTTCTTCTTTCCCCATAGGTTCTTCAAATATGTATGGATGCTCACCTAAGGGTTCTTCTTAATCATAACCACCGAAGAAGAGAGAAGGTTGGTTGTGTGAAGGTGTGGGGGTGTTGGGCAAGAATTTTCCTAAGTTATCTCTATTTCTATGAGGCATGAAAGGAAATCTTTTCGTTTGGTTTTTGTTTCTTTTTTTCCCACACTAATAGTACCTACAAAACTGAAATTGATTGAACAAAACAAATTGCAACTAACAGAAATGAACTTGCTGAAATGGAAATTTGCAGAATTGAAAAGGAAAGCAAAGAAATGCAGAACCTGAAAGGAAAAGAAATGACTAGTCTACTTTTGCAGAAATAAACTATTAGCAGAATGTTGCAATAGGAAATAGAAGAAAGCAGCAATCACAGAATACTCTGATGCTTTCTTGACAACAGTGCCAAAATTTTTTGAGAACTAGTATTGCAATAATAATGCTGCAACTCCTGGGCTACCTACTTTACTTTTATCAACCCCAGTAGTTCGTAACAAACTTGGAAGCATCGGTGTTGTAGGCATAATTACTAGTCCTCACTGCAGGTTGTCACTTGGTTAGCCGGCATGAGATCACTAGGAGATCAAGCCAACTTATATCGATTCTAGAAGAAGCTCTATATGTGATGGAAGGAATGAAAGATTACTCTATAGATGTTATTCTAACTGCAGAAAGGAGAAAGGCTGAAATGTAAAGCAAACCTAGTAAATCCTAATTAACCAACTAATTCTACTTTTTCAAAAAGCACTATGAAAACCATGAAAGGAATGCCATTACCTACTCAAGAATTAAACAACATCTAACTATGATATTTCTGGAAGTAAATAAGTAAAAAACATATTTTTGGACTTTTATGTATTTTTATGTGAAATTGACATGCATGTAACTTATTGTGTGTGAGTGTGGCAGCGAATGGATGGTGTTAGAGGGTGGTTTTGGCACTTGAGAGGATGTAGGGTGGTGTAGATGGGTCCTAGGAGGTCTTAGGTGGCCTTCTGGAGGCTTTCCACACTCAACCTTCAAAAGAAAATCTATAGGAAAATCTACAGGAGGACATAGGAAATCTACTGGAGGAAAAACAATGTTCTACAAGGGGCTTACAGGAGGAGGCTGAGAGAAGTTTTCAGTATTTTGAGGCTGTGAGAGTGGGTGAAAAAGGTGGAGGAAGGTTGGAGTGAGGTGTTAGGGTGCCTATGGTCTACCATGAACTACCAAGAGAGAGAAAGATGATTGGATTTGCTCAAGGAGAGAGGAGGAAGTCCTAGGAAAAATGCAGGAAACTAAGGTAGAATTGAGGTGAGATTTGAGAGACCAATAGGGCATGGATTAGATGGAGTGTGTGATTACTGATAAGCTAGGCTACTACTGGAAGAGATTTGCTGCATAGAAACTAACAGTCAACCAAGGAAATCAAGCAACAAGTGAAATTTGAGGAAAAACAGAGTTTTGCATAAAAAGTGTCTGAACTATGATCTATGAAAGGAAATGCTAAGAACTACTGTAGGAAAGGAAAGCATGAAAGAAGACTATTGAAAATCAGGAAGTAATCATGATGAAGAAGACCTAAAGCGAAGCAAGACTAGACTGTTAACCTTCTAAAAAGCTGCAAACACTAGAAGTTCTATGAAGGAGTAAAATCTGTGTTGATCACTATTTAACCTGCTATGGAAGGCACAAATGGAAGAAAACCACTAAATCATCAAAAGCAACCTATTCTTAACCATAAAAGAAATACATATAACAACAAACTAATCTACAAACTAAAACAAAGCATACAGATACAAGTAAAGAGGACCTTGGATGCTTGGATTGGGCCCTAACCCAAGAGCTTTAGCCCTTTGAGGTAACTCAATGCTAGCTCAAAAAGGATTCCATATTTATTCTCAAAACAATAACAAGATTACATGAAACTATCACAAAAAAATGAGCTCGAAATTGAGCAAAGTTTACATAAGAAAAAATCCAACAAAAATCTGACCCTTGTGAGGCCCTAGGACTCTCTACTTATACAAATGAAGCTAAAAACAACTTCCTTAAAATCAGAGAGGTTTGGCTCCCAAAACTCAAGATAATCATCAGTCACCCTCCACTTGCTCGGCTGCATGATTTGGCTACTTATACTCCGAGCTGAATGAAGGGGAATTCCCTCCTATAAGTCCTCTCCTATGTCCACTTCGAGTTATTTCTGCCATTTGTCCACTAGATTGTTGACTTTTACTTCGAAAATCATCAATAATCCGCATTAAATACACATTAGACCACATGGCACAATAACTAACTCAACTCACTCTATAAGCATAAATATAATCAGAAAATCATGTAATAAGCTAAGAGAATGGTTAGCTTGACCAGGTTAGGAGGTAAAATGAGCCCATATAATTACTCATTTATGAGGCTCATCAGTCTGCCAATAAAACAAGTTGAATCTCATTATTATCTCCAATCTACAACAAAAAAGCCTGACTCAAACATGTCACAAATCTCTATTTTTGTGGATCTATAGGAGTCGGAAGGAAACCTTGGATTAGGTCTTGAACCTATTTCTATCGAGAAAAATTATATCCAAAATATGGATTCTAAGACTAATGGGGGATCGAAAAAACTAGATTCCAATCGTAGGAGGAAAAAAGAAACCAAATATAAGAAGCTCACTCTTTCTGGCGACATTGAGACTAAACTAAACACTTAGTTATAGTAAGCCCTAGAGGAGACCCTATATCCATCATTTGACATAAGGCCTTCCAATGGTTCAAATGAAGCAAGGTATGACTTACTTTACCAAGACATTAGAGCAGCATATCTCGTACCATAGTTTTCTCAATGAGGCTAATGTTATTAAATTTGAGGGGACTGGGATCAAGCAACACAAGAAGATATGTAAAATATCATAAAATCTAAATTCTTATCTATTGTCTTGCTCTAGGAAACAATGATTGCCAAGGAGAAAGCCCTCGAGATACCGCTCAAGGTTTTTACTTTGTGGCACGACTGTGCTGCAAACTCTCTTGGAAATTCGGGTGGTATTTCTACAATCTGGGACCCATCATATTTTTCTTTTTATGCATTCGGATTCCATGCTAGTTTTTTTTTATAGGTTACTGATGTGGACGGAGAAGCATATTTTTTATATTAAATATATGCTCCCCATATAATAACCATACGTATTTTTGGGAATTGGTATATTCATCTAGAATCCTGGATATCCATCCACTGATTGTCATTGGGAATTTAAACATTACATTGGAAGCGGGTGAGTGTTGGGGTCACAAGGTTAAATTTGATCCACTATATGCATTCCTCACTAATCTTCTTAAATGCAAGGCACTCAGAGGCATTTCTCCCGATCCACTATTCCCAACCTAGTGTAATGGTCGATCAGGGGAGGAGGGCATAGCAAAAAATAATCAATATATCCTTGGTGGATTGCTTCCTGTGCCACATAATGAAACAAATCAAATCATGGATTTTTTTCTCCAACATCTTTGACCATGAGGCCATCATACTTGAATGGCAAGATGACCTATAGGAAATTAATATAGCATTTAAATTTAATCATAGGTGGGCCAATGAGCCAAACTTCCAGGAATTGGTTCTTCGTTCATGGACCATGCCGATCAATCCAAAAATCGTCAATCCTATAGAGGTAATCATGGAAAAGATCAAGTGACTGAAATGGGAAGTTAGAACATGGATACAAAACCATAGGAAAACACTTAGACATGAGCTTTTTCCAATTGAAAATGAAATTGCTCAGTTGATGGATCTGATTGCCCCTGGTTATTTCTCTTAACACCAACAAAGGGTCATCTTGGATATAATGATTAGGAAGGATAAAATTCTTAAACTACAAGAAGATGAATGGTGCTAGAAAATTCGATTAGCTTGGATCAATGGTCGTGATCAGAACACTAAATTTTTTATAGGGATGCATCCAAAATGAAACAATTAAACTCTATATGGGCCATTAAAGATGAAGCGGGGCACATTCACACATTGGTCAAGGAAATAAAAGAAGAGGCATTTCGTTTTTTCAGAAATAAATTCATGGAAAGGGAGGGAGACTTCATGATTGAAAAAATGGAAATGTTCAATCTGTTTCTAGTGATGGTCAATGATGAGGATACAAATGTGATGGATGCACAAATCTCTAAAGAGGAGTTGCTTCAAATTCTTAAGGACATGGCAAAAAATAAGTTTTGGGCCTCACGGTTGGCCTATAAAATTCTTCCTTCATTTTTTCGAGCTGATGGGATCTAAGTTGGTTAACATGGTAGAGGATGTAATATGTTTTAGATATATCCAAGGTGCAACTATTTATACCTTTCTTACACTAATTCCAAAGAAACCAAAATATTTCTCTCTCTCAGACTATAGGCCAATTTCATTGTGTAATTTGGTATAGAATGATGTCCAAGCTCATTGCTAACTGTGTTAAAAATATTATTTCCCTTCATACTCTCTTGGATCAGTTTGGTTTCTTATCCAATAAAAGGATTCAGGATCATCGGGGGGGTAGGGAGTTCACTGAGTGATCAACACCATACCACATGCATTCATATTGGGGGATATATATTGAGGAAAAAATCACATAATATAGTTGGGTATATATAGTGGGTAAAGTGTTTTTATATTTGTAGGTATAAAACATCTAGCTCAAAGTTAAAGAAAATATAAAGGCGTATAAAAAATATTAATGAAAAAATGGATACCTACAATATCTTGTGAATGTAGGAGATTTTAAATTGGGAAGGGGTATTGGGTTTGTATTGGTAGGGAGTTAAAGACTGTTATTTTTAGAGGCATTTTCCAATATGTAGTCAAATTAAGGGTATTTTTTAATATGCCATGAACGCATGTGATATGCTAGAGGTTCATTGAGTGAATTCCCCATGTTCAAGATGTTGCTTCCATAGCTCAAGAATGTATTCATTCTATCAAAACAAGGAAACTAAAATCTTGTCAATGAAAATTGACCTCAATCAAACTTATGATTGTGTGGATTGGGAGTTACTCACTATGATTCTATACAAAATTATTTTCAAGCACAAACATATACAATGGATTATGGCATGCATCACATCAACTTCTATGGCAGTTCTCTTCAATGGGGAGCTGACACAAATTTTCAAAATCCACAGGGTGTTGAGAAAAGGATGTGCACTGTCCCCATTGCTATTTATCCTTGTTATGGATGCATTTAGTAGAGGAATCAATGCCATGAAGGAGGTTGTTGCTATTAGAAGCTGTGGGATCTCTAGAAATAGCCATCCATTTCTCATAATGTTCATGGACGGTATCCTATGTGAAGGGGAAACAAAAATATCTGAATGGGAATCCTTCTATACAATATTTGAGAAATTTCACAAACCTTATAGGCTAAAAATCAATAAATATATGACTGAGTTAATTTATGATTAAGGGGACTTATTGGAGATCCTCAAAATCACCACATTATTTGGGATGAAAATTCTCACTTTGTTTGAGGGTTTCAGGTATAGTGGATGTTATTTAAAAACATGGAAATACAATAAACCATACTGGGAGTGGCTTGTCACGATATTTGAAAAGATGTTGTACCATTGGGAGAACAAATGGTTAATATTGGGAGGAAGGATCATTATGATTAAGGTGGCATTACAAGGCATTCTAGTATTTTGGATGCACCTATTTAATATCCTCCAAACAATCATCCAAAAAATCGACTCAATAGTTGCCAAATTCCTATGGCTAGGCTCCAATCCCATTTCAAAGATCCAACTCATTGAATTAAGCATGAAATCTACACCAATTAGGAAGGGTAGATAGGGAATTATTGACTTCAGGAGATTTAATATTTCACTATTGGCAATGCATCTTTGGAGGTTATTTGGTGAAAAAGGACAGTACAAAGAATTATGCCTACCAAATACATTTCCTATCATGGGTTGATAGAATGGGTTGTTGTAAGGGCCCATCAAAGTCATATGTATCATTCATGTGGTGAAGCGATAGGAAAGTGATCCCATGGATTTGTTGTAACCTTCAACGGTCAGTTGGTGATGTTTAGAGGATCCAAATTGTGATGGACACCATTAAAGGTATGGATAGAAGTCATTTCCTCTCTGCTCCCATCATCAACATCTGGAATCAACAGGGTCTTCACAATTTGGCTAGAATTTTGAGGGGCTTCTAATTGCCACTCTCTATTCTACTCTGGCCTCTTGCATCAAAAATTGGAATCTCAGAATTATTGGAGGGTGAATGGGAAGGATACCACAACTTCCTTTGTCGGACTAAAATCTCTTTGTCACAACGACTAGGCAGATTTCTTTGGGTGGCCATATGTTCAATAGAAGGATATATGCCAATGAAGTAGATGATCATATCACCTCCAGTATTGCATCACTTCCCGATGCATATTTATTTGCACATCTATGGAGATGGGAAGTTCCTTTAAATATCTTATGTTTCACTTTGTTAACCTTGAATAACTGTATCTTAAATTGGGAAATATTGCTGAAGAAAGGCTTCATGGGTCTAAGAAGATGCTTTCTCTACAGTTTTGACACAGAGGATTGCAACCATATTTTTTTACTCTGTGCCTTTATAACATACATCTGGGTGTAGGTGTCCTCTCTCTTAGGGATCCATATTATTAGTGATAATTCTCTATTCTCACTTGGATATATGCTCTTGAGAACACCAAGAAAAATCCTATAAGGTTGTTCCTCTATGTTCTTTTGGCAATTTGGTGCACTTTGAATGAATATATTTTCAAAGACATTTCTCTGGATTCCAAGTTGTCTTGTTTACGAATTGTAGCTCATTTCCAAGATATTGGCCCATGGCTTGCCAAGACCCGTCCCAGCCAATTTCGCTTGTTGATCTGGAAGGCACCTTCCTGATTTGTTATTTTGATGGGGCCTCCTCTAGTGGGTGTTGTGGTTGTGGTGTCTCTCTCCAAATTGAACATTACTTAGTCTTCCATTTTTGTTGGTTTAGAGGCAACGAGGATAACTACATGGCCAAAATGTTGGCTTTATGGGGTGCCCTACAAGTTTCCCTATGCCTCAACATTCAAATGATCCTGATTGTTGGGGACTCTCTCACCGTGATCTATTGGATCCAAGGTAGGAATGATTTCCACCCTCACCCTGAGATGGTATTCCAGCTATGTATCAATCTAGTTTCTTGCCTCCCTCTCTTTGCAACTATATGTAGAGAACTCAGGAGTTAAAGGCCTCTTTCTCTAAGATCTCTTTCCAACATGTTTACAGAGAACATAATTCTAATGTCGATGCTCTCTCAAAGCACACTCTGTCTCTTCTCCCCATGCATATGCATTTTAAGCAGGTTGTGGATGGTTCGATTACAATCCAGGGCTCCTTTGAAATCTAATTAAGGACTCCTTGGGATATCTTTCTTGCAACCTACAGTTTTTTAATTCCTCGACCTCTCTTATTAGTGATATAGTACTTTTGTATACATTCTCGTTATTTCTGTAGTAACATGGGTTTTTGGCTATTTATGTCAACAACACATTCCTTTAGTTGTTGGACAGTAGACAAGAGTAAACAATAATCAAGATCATGTAAAACATGCTCTTTAATTATAGAATTTTCTATTTTTTTCTCCTGAAAAATTATGCCCATATAATGGCTCCAAGTTCTTTTTATATTTGTATATAAGAGAACACCCAAAATCTATAAAAATTGAAAATGCTTGCAAAACACTATTTTTTTTTACCATTTAGAAGGGAACAATTTATTTCATAAACTGATGAATTTTACATCAGTTGGTCTTGTTAGCATATGGATATTATTATATCAATATCTGTAAACAATAATACAATCAAAAGCTCCAATATTGTACGCTTTCAACGAAGGAACTTTAGTTAACACCAAAATCCTCATCAACCACCAATAGTAGAAGATAGAGGGTAGAATACTAAAATTTTCCCTTTTATATTGGAATATTGGGAAACCCCTAAAATTAGTTAACACTAAAAGTCAATTCAAAACTTGAACGTATGAGTACAAAAGATGGAAATTATATTTTTCTGATGTTGGAAACCTTTCTATAAGTTGACGAATCTACTGTTCTCGGATATCGAGATTTCAACAAATTTAAATTCATGAGCTTTATCAATTCTCACAATAGAGGATATGCCAAGGACTATTAAATCCCTATGAGCCAAGAGCTATAACCACAGAACATCACGAGAAAGCCATGGAATTGAGCAATACCTTATATCAAGATATTAGTAAGTCTAGTGAAAAGTGTACATTTGAACAAATCACCAATACAATAATATCCCAATATGCCAATGGCCTTAAGCCCTTAGAGCTATATCCAATATATTTCATGAATAGGGGCTCCAATCAGGAAATACCTTATATTGAGATGCCGAAACATATGAATACTTGTGTTTTAAAAAAATAAAGATAGGATGATATTCCAAGGGCCTTAAACACTCTAATTCTACACTTAAGGACCTGTGTGAGTAGTGCGATGACTAGGGGCTTCCAACTACGAGAGTATCAGAAATTCTATGAGTTGTGCTTTTTTATGAAACTTTGATATGGTGATATGCTAAGCGAACTTAGACCTTAGGTGCTACACCTTAGCACCATGTGACTACGGGTTACAATTGAAGTGAATATAACAATATATCAGTAAAATCAAATATCACACACTACAAAATTTTCCATAAGCCAAGGGTTCTAGTAGACATAGAGAAGTTGACGATGGTTACTCTCTTTGTTAACTGATGGAGGTAGTCTGAAATAATGTGATTTGCAGGTTATTCAACATTATAAATATATTTTAGGTTTTTCAATAAAACATGAATTACCTTGCAAGGACTTCTCTAATTGTTCACTTAGACTACAATTGGGTAATTGTTATCTCATGTTGGTAAACATCTTCTTTCCCTAGCTTTTCATCTTATAATCATAGATTTACCTTAAATAGTTTGCCTTCAACCACATTGGTAATTCAAATTGGTCACACTAATGCACTCAATTATTCTATAACTCTATTATTTATAGAAAATCATACATATGTTTAGGTCGATTTATTTTATGTTTAATATGTGGTATTTCAGATCATAAGATGTATTGGTTATTGTAATTTCTAAATGAGTTATTTTCTTATAATGTTATTAGTTAATTGGATGGTTTTAGGCGTGGTTGAGATATTCTCTTAACTAAATAGATTATATGACTAAAATATATGACCATTCCATTTTAAAATTGAATTTAATGTATCAATATATAATATTATGAGATAATAATATATAAAGAATAATTTGTATATGTATTAATATTTACTATACAACCCATGTTTATAAAGAATTAAAAAAAAAATTAATATATAAATATCCATGGTTGTGAAGATAATAATATAATAAGAATAATTCTTACATTCTAATGATAATATTATAAAAAATAATAATTTGTGTTTTTTAACATCTATTGTGCATCACAGGTTTACAAGGGATTTATAATTTCATGGTATAAAACATCCTTCCTAACCATGGAATGAGAACGCCCATCACTATTTAGCTATATTTGAACATAGTACCAACTATGGGATTTTCATGGCTATAAAGCAACCTTCTTAAACCATTAAAATGAAAACATATTTTTTTTTTTTGTTTAGTATATACTGTGAGTCTTGAGATCAGGTCAATTTGTAGTTTTATTAGTAGTTATTAGTGTCATTTAAATTTTCAAAATAACTACTACATCTGTTTCATAACAACCTTTAACATCACTTAATTTATTTCCTCAAAATATTGAACAAAACACCCTATCAACGTCTGCTCACTACTCCTGTGAGAAAAACGAAAACATAATTTCCTCTGAATTTATATTTGAATTTAGTGCCAGCTATGGTAATTTACTCGGGACTTTGAGTGAATCTTGCTACATTTCTGCCACTAAACTAGGCCAGTTGTATAGTTTGGACCTCTCCTCAGTCATTTTAAAGGTTCTATTCCTTTTGAACGTGTCATAGAAGATTCAAGTAGAGCAAGAGATGCTAGAGATTGTCATAGTTTCTTGAAAACAAAACGAAAACTAAATTAAGAAAAACACCAAGAAAAAGTGGTGGGAAAGAGATCCAGGTTTGCATACCAAATCACTCCAATGACACCTATCATAGCATGCAACGTTCCTTTAATCGTATTATCTCTAATGGATAATTCTTCTATTATTCTCTATATATTTTGGTGAAGCAGTCTTCCATTCATCAATTAAGCCTCCTACCCCTGAACATGGATGAAGTGTTCACTCGAAACATTGGCCTATTCAAACAAAACACACAGGGTTCCAAAAATTATCAGCAACACCTATCACAATTTACAACACCTATTAGAATTTATGTATCTGTGATGCGTCCACTATGTGAAAAACCATGTACCTTTCATGTTAAAATCCACTCAAAATAACTCGTAAAAATTTAGTAAATTAATAAATGAATAGCAAGAAGACGACAATGAGGCGGGCATGAAAAATGTTAATTCAATCCTTCTTGCACTCAACAATCTATATTTAATAGACGAAAAGTAAAACATTAGTAGTTATTCTTTGAAATATTTCATTTCATTAACTTTACAAACCCACATTGTAGTCATTACCATTATTCTATGGTCTCTTTTCTCGTTTGATGTTGGGCCCCGCCACCTTTTTCTACAACATGTGAATCCCGTCAAGGTTGCTTCCAAGCAGTTCCTACTCGGGATATTTGGACTGGACGAGACAACCCCTGAGGTAGGGCTTCTGGTTCATTACTTGCGGCTGCAAATTCAATGAGAATGCCATGCCCTTTCCCAAACAATACCAACTCAATCAATGCAAACTCCATGCCGATTGGAAAAATTCGAATAAGCATAAAGAGAAGATGCATGTGCCCCAACTCATATTGCGGTAAAGACCGTCATTAGAGCATGACAAACACGTTCTTCCCCGTCATAAAATACAAACCCTTGTAGACCAAAATTAAAACCTCTCAGCTAAAGTACGTAATCCATCATCCATAATATATGTGTTTTAGGATGGAATCTGATGAGCCTTGATATTGCAACAAGAATTCTTCAACTCCCAAGGCTACCAACTTTAATTATCAACCTGGGGTTCGTACAAAATTCAGAGGTATCGACACTATATGTGTAGCATACATTGTATCCTTCCTTCGCTTACATGATTTGATGGACTGAATGTAATGAAACCAAATCCTAAACTAATTGCATAAATGTAAATGTTACTTTGAAAAGAACTTAATCCTACGCAAGATTCTTCGTTGTCCTAACTCTACGGGACAAGAAATTGGTTGCAGATTTGTTTATAAACCAACATTCAGATTGCTTTGCTTTGCTTTCCTTTTTTGGTTGACTTATTTTGTTTTTCATGGTTTTTGAGTGACTCTTTGGCAATCTTGAAAGTCTTTCTTGACATTCTTTTGGTTTGTTGAAGTCCTTTATATTGCTATTTAGATCAATCTATGCAAGTCTTAGTCCTTTATCATTTCAAATTTTATTATGTTAATGATGCGCATAACATGCGAATTTTGGGACTATTTATGTTTCTTTTTGGTCTTGGAATTTTAGTAGTTTCAGTGTTCTCAAAAACTTCTTTGGGTCCTTTAAAAAAGAAAAAGACAAAAACATCACTCTTTCCTTTCTTTTTCTTTTCAGTTTTTGTTTTTGGTTTCTTCACTATTTTTGAGCAGTTGTGAAATTTTTTCGATTGGTTCTGCTTGGTTTAGAGGTAAGTTTTTCATTGAATTTGTGCCCTCCTTATAGTCAAGTTGGCCTATTGATCTTTTGAAGGAACAAATTTTCTTATTTTATGAGAATCCATAGAATCTTGCACATTATCGTTTGCATTAAGTTAGTTTGCGCTACAAGCATTCTAGTCTTTTTGTTAGATTTTGAGTGTGTGGAGTGTATTTTGCGAAAAAGATTTTTTTTTTTCTTTTACAATTTTATTCATAGAACCTTGTAGAAATCTCTTTTCACTGAAGAAAATTAGTTGCATTTGCATTTAGCTAAGTTTCTATTGATTTTTTCTACGTCAAAAACACCACAAGTTGCACTCTCATTTTACCTGTGACCTAAAGAACAACCTTTTAGAATCAAGCACTTAATTAAAAAGAACTAGAACATTTTTTGATTTGTTATTAATTACATCAACAAGTCTAGATCTGTAGGACCTTGGAATAGGTGAGTGGAGATTTAACTCTCCAAGGCCACTCAAACTGTTAAACATAGGTGTTGAATAATGAGCGATATCCAGTGTCATTAGAAAGACTGGGAAAGCTCCTTTCTACCAGGAGTCAAGCACGAGGGAGAGTGAAGACAAGGAAAGAGAGATACCTCCTCTCCTACTTGTTGGATCCCACCCCGAGACTGCTCCACCTGACTTTTGATACGAACTGGTGTCCATAGTTGTTATTCCTAGGGACCATATAGGTTGCTACAGAGGGGAATCCCGTGACACTTGAGGTAGACATTGCATCACGTTCATTAGTACTTCTAGACGGTACCCTTGCAAAGCTTAGGTACTTTCACCTGTAAAGGCTTTTGTCTAGGAGTCAACGTAATTGTTTCTGTTACCTTCGTTGTTAGGCTTGGGCAGTAATTATCCACAACTATCTTTGGAAGGTCTCGTACTTCACTTTATTGTATTTTGGTGTCTGGTCCTCATCACGCGGAATGGAAATACTTGGAAGTTACTTCATTGGTTGCATATTTAAGGACTTTATAGTGGAGTGCTCGTTTCTCTTTGTATTTATTTGGCTTTAGGTGGATTTGTCTTATCACTTTTGGACCTTAGATTTTGAGTGACTGAACAACCACTCCACTGGTCTTCAAAGGCTTTTGATCTTTCTTTTGAAATTCATGAAGTTGCCTCCTTAAGGGAAAAGGTTTGATTGTGCATCTCTCTTCCTTGCAAATTGATTTGTACAATCCTATAAGGGAAGGATCTGCATATAAGTTGGGTATGGCCAATATTCCTATAGAGGTCAACCAAGAGAGCCTTTCAAAAGGGGATCCTTGTGCTTTTCCTTTCTTTGGAAACGTTGGTACCCCCTGATGGCCACTTTGAATAGTCCTGGATTGAATGTTGGACTACTAGCTTGGTTGTGATCCACTCTGAATATTCCAAATTTTCTTGAAGATTCTCAGATGAATGCTTTATTTCAAGGGTATCAAATCGGTGTTAATTGTTCATCTTTTTCAAAAGAGAAATCTAGGATTCCTCTTTTTCCTCCCTCTTGTAATAAGAGATCTAAAAAAGAAGACAAACAGGATGAAGAACAAGAAGAACAAGAAGAAGAAGAAGAATAGTTTTATACATGAATCATCACCAACCTTTGCAAATCATGTTGGAGATGAGATTTCAACCATTGCAAGTCATAGTAGGGGCATAAGTCTAGTCACTGCAACTCATACTAGCAATGGGTCATCTACCACTGTGAGCCATATTTCTGTTGACTCGCCCGCTTCCGTGACTAGGGTTGCGGGCACAAGTCCTATCTCTCTTGGGAAAGAGTCACTAACCTCCACGAGTCATCTTGGGGACTCTCCACCATCCACTTCTAGTCATGTTGGCAGAATGGATGTTGATCATAAACCTAAGCATAGAAGATTTAAACCTGATTTCCCTTGCAATATATGTAAGGGAGACCATCTTACTCATTTGTGCCCTGATTTTCCAGTGGTAAAAAGGATATGGTCTGAGTCTGAAGGTTATTCTATTCCTGAATCTGTTATAGTTTCTCACTAGTCTCATCAACCATTGGTTGATGAAGTGGTCAAGCCAGTGAAATCTCTCGCTGATTCCACTCCTCTTTTGGGGGTTGAAGTGCCTAACAATAGAGTCTTCTTGATTTCTAGTACAAAGTCTTTTGGTCTAGGGGGAATTCCGATCTCTTTGAATGCACCCCCTCCAAGTTCTAGGAGTGTCTCCTTTGATTCACATAATCTCATCGAGCCTCGTCTTCCCTCTGCTGCACCTTTCCATATAAGGGTTAGAGTTAATTCCACAAATGTCTATCGACGTATGGTGGATAAAGGATCCTTTACAAATATTATATCCTCCTTGATTTGGAAAGTTTTAGGTTCTCCAAAGTTGTTGGTAGCTGATAGTCAGTTGTTAGCCTGTGATAGAAGACCTGGTGAATCTATCAGTGTTCTTCCTCAACTGCCTATTACTTTAGGTGTGAATATTGTCTTAATCGATATGATTGTGGTTGATCACCCTTTTGACTTTAATATGCTATTTTAGTGCTACCGTATCTATGCTATGAATGTTATGGTGTCTTCACTCTTTCGAGCGATGTATTTTCCTCATAACAGAAATATTGTCACTATTGATCAACTTGCATCTGATAATAACCCCCATAATTCGAATTTACTACATAATACCCCTTGATATGTTCCAAGTGTTCAAGTAGACTCCACTCGGCCACGGGTGATCTATGTGGCATTGTATGCTCAATGTTTAATTGCTTCTAAGAAGGATCCTTTGAACAATTATTTTCCTTCGCGGCACTTGATCCTGAAGTTTGACCGAGTGATTTCTCCTATGGGGACATGGGACCCCTTAATCCCCTCTTTTGATCCTTCTAATTCTCATGATTTCTTGGAAGTTGAGTTTCCTTCAAAGGAGGAACTTTTTGAAGCCATGAGTTTTAACTACCAAAGGAGTCCTTAGCATGAGCCCCACAAGGGGCTTGTCCTGAAGAACTATTATGCATAAGCCACAAGGCTACATGGTTCCCTATACCATATTGTACATTTAAGGTATGCATTTTCAAGTTTTGTATTCTATAACATAAGATTTTATTCGAAGTTTATATATGGGGTGTATTAACTTATTGTCTAGTGTTCATAATTATGTTTAGATAACTTGGAAGACTTATCCTTTGGGCATTTTTAGGGTTGATCCACTATGATAGGTGTTGGTTCTCGAAAATGGCATACAGATTAGTGTTTTCACCTGCATTATGCATTTATGAGTTTCCTTTCCAATTTTGGCCTTAGGATCGACCCCACCAAGATATGACGTAGAAACTTCTCATTGCTTAGAACTGTCATAACTTGTGTGGTAGAGCCTACCTTATCATGGGCACCCTAGATAGTACCTTGTTGTCACTTGGCACCCATGCTGAACAATTGTTCTTAGGCTAGGGTGTCCTCTTTAGTCCCGCCATGACTTGTGCATTGAAGCTTCATTCTCTTACTTCTTTGCTATTTTTCTGGCTTTATACCCTTGAGGCTCCTTTGTGTTGAGGTGTACTATTGCATTTCATGTTGACTATTTGTACCTTTTGGCCTTAAGCCATCCTCACTTGGACTCACATATAAGCCACTTTTTCACCATGTATTTTTCCAAAATCAACCTTGCAATCACTTAGCCTCTGCAACTTGACACCTTTTGTCTATGGAAAGAACATTCCTTTGAGTGTCATTGATTAGTTTCATCACCTTGCATTGAGCAGAGGCATGTTCCACTCCTAGGAACTAGAACATTTGTACTTTGATACTCGTTCTTTCCACTATATTATAGCCATTCTTTTATTCCTTTTCAGGATTTGTAAATATGAAAAGGACAAAAGAACTAAATATTCCAAAAACAATCGGAATGGGACATTACTTTCGTGATTGATGGAAGCTAGAGTCAGTTTTGTTGCCCTTGAATAAAGCACTCAAAATTAAGTATTTCCTCCATTGGGATGGGGTTTAGTTTGACTTAGAAGAGCCTTAACCTTGTTGTTGAGTCAGTACTCATCTAGTTGGTTATCTCTTCCAATCATATGGATATTTCTTTTTTACCTCTTTCATGACTAACTTATACAAAGTTATCATATGTTGCCATATTACCACATTTGAGTCGTGCTTTTGTTTAAGGGAAGTAAACCCAAGTCGGCCTTTCTGCAATGTCTCTTGACTTATTTTTAGTCGGTCATCCCTTATTGTTAGAGTCATGTTCACTATCACATCAGCTATTTGGTTCTTTGCTCATTCTAGTTTGAGAAGGTCTCCATTGACTTCTTAATGGTGGGTATTTCTCTTATCGACTACGACAAATTTCTCTAAGAGTAGACCTAGAGCTGCACCTTGGCCCTATTTCCATCATTGATAGGTGACCTTGTGCTTAGCATTGATCTGTATCATGGGTTTTTGACTGAGTGGTTTCCCTTGTGTTCGACGTTAGCCTTCATTATCACACATTGGGATTCATGTAGTACCTTAGTTTCCATTTGACCTCATTGGTGGATTCCTCAACTCTGTGTTAGCTTTCATTATTGGTTGGTACAAATGGTTTCTCTTGTGCGCTAGCTACATCTTGTGTACATCAGAAACGTGCTTTGGTTTGGTTACTAAATCTTTCTTCATCTGATTCCTTCCACATTATTGGCCTGTAGGTTACACTCGTGCTGGATTGATGAAGGATGCCTTAATTCCTTCCTTCCAGCAGATCTTTTCCCATCGACTTCAACTCATTGCTCTAGGAACAAGGTCTAGAGTGCATTTGGAAATACCTTAGGGTTTGCAGTCACCAGTGGCAGATTCCTTCGCTATCAATAGTGGGAATACATCATTTTCTCCTAATTGATAGATTCTTCCAAGTGTTCAACTTCATATCATTTATTCACACTTGTTAGATTGTACTAGGTACCTTCACTCTCATCATCATTATCTGTGAGTAGTCTCACATTTGTTAAAGATATACATCAATGACCGGTAATCAAATGATTTCTCACATGGTTGACTTCAGATCATTTATTCCCATTGTGAAGAAATGTACCATGGCAGTCAGTGAAGACCTCTGTTTTGCATCAACATTTTTTGGTTCGCTTGCCAGTTCCTTTTGTTTATGCTAGTGACACCATCTACCTTATATGTTGTAGTTCATCACACCAACATCCTATATGTTGGCACCCGAGTTTCATGCAGTACCATTTGTTCCACTATTTGACTTGGTACTTTTTGGATCTGCTTTATGACCTTAGTGATCATCTTTCTACTTAAACATCATTGATCAGTTATTTATATGTGATATAGTTACATGTACTTCTATGGATATGATCAGATGATCCACTATGCATTTTCAGTTCATTTATACTTGTATACACATTGGGTCCACTTTTGTATTTGATATGCAAACATGCCTTATTATCTTTGAGCATGGGTATGCCCGACTCAGACATCAACTTTCTTTCTGATCTCTTCCACTAGAATGGTAGGCTAAAATCTAGTGAACCCTTCTCAGGTCCTCTCATGATTCTTTCTATACACTTAATACATTTCGGCCATCATGTAACCCTTCTAACCTCATATATTAGGGGGCATATTTTATAGAACCATTTACCACCCTTGGTAGATTTTATGCTCTATGATATGGCCTAGGGAAACCTTTCCCTACCAGACTTGGTCCATTTTCTTAAAAAACAATGTTTTAAATCCCATACGTGAATATGCCCTATCAAAAGTGCATGTAAACATGGGTCACCCTATACCCAACCCACACATATGTGTTAAAAATTTAAAAAATATATAGTCTCGCTTAATTTGGGTGAGGTTTATAGGTTTTACCAGATACCCACATACTATAGCCTGTGGCCCAACTGTTTCCCAACTGAAAAAAACTAATTTGGAGAAGTATAAATATATCTCCATGGGAAGGCCTAAAGGAGGAGGAATGCTTAGAGATTGACATTATAGTCAATTACATCCGTGATCAAGTCTGAATATACCTCCATGCCTTTTGCACTCCCAAGTCATAGGAGACCCCTGTTTCCTTCTTGAGATGTTCATCATCCCTTCATGACATCCTTTTGTATACTTATGGAGGAGGATTGTAGAGGTCTGGGCGGGAGGGATCTGGAGGATGGTTTCTCTTGGAGCTGACAGACGACTCAGGTTGTAGTTCTTCCATATTTTCTTTAGCTTACATTAATAAAGAAGTGTTTTCTTGTTCCTGATGATTATGGTCTTTATGCATTAATTTATGTCATGATTTCCTTATAAAATCTCACATTAATGCTTATTTTCTTCCATGCTTATATGATCTACCCTTGATATCATGAACATGCTTTCACTTATTTTTGGTGTATATGCTTTGCGTCGAATGAATTACAGATCTTAAAGTGCAAGGAAGAAGAAGAGACTTTGAACCCTACAGGAGCGACTTCAAATGTAGGACCTATGGGTAAGACCTTCTATACCAAGTTTAAATGTTTAAGTATTAGGACTGCTTATTTGTCTGTCTCTTTATGTTGTATGCCCTCCGCTCTGTTGTGGTTCCCAACCCAAGACCCTAGGGTGATTCTACACAAAAAAACTATGAAGAATTGGTGCTACTCATCGAAGGCATGGGGAATGATGGGAATTATTTCTTATTCTTAGGTGGAACTCAGTATGTAACAGGGAAGAAAGATAGTGCTACGTGGGACAGGAAAGTCATGACATATGGTGACATGAATATCTCTATTCTAGGAGATGGGATATGATTTTGTGGGATGGAAGCTATTAACATATATTGATGGAAATATACATATTCCCCATGGAACAATGATGTTCCTGTGTGGGTTGGAAAATCTTGATGACTAATGACGTGGATATATACATTCTCGGGAATAGAGGTAAGTATATTCTAAGGGTGGGATAGGAATATGCCTATTCCATGGAATGGGAATACATCAATTAACATGAAATTCAAAATTAATCATGAATACTTATAACATGGAATGATGAGGTTACATGGATAGAGGACATGGTACAACCAATGACATTGCATAGTAACAACATGACACATGGCAGTAGTCACGGGCCCATCTAGATGCTAGATCAAAAAAATCCACCTGACATGCGGCGGTGGTTTTTTCATACCACATGATGTGGGGGGTTACATGTGGTATGGATGTGGAAGTGGATGTGTCCAAGATCCATGTCACTGTAGAGCAAAAATCACTGACGATGTTCGATAGTTCTACCTTATCAAAATGTTTGTAGCGATGACAAAATTTGCAGACTGATGGAAGGTGCAAGAAAGAGAAAATCCCTATCATTTGATGTGTGTGTTGATGTCGCACTGTGGATGTTTGGAACAAAGAATTCCTAATAGGTAGAGCACAGTGAAATAAAGGCACTATGGAATGATTACATGGTGGGATCTAGGTTGGCCATAGGAGATGTGGTAGGCCCATGTAGGAACTTGGTTTCCATGTGGCAGACATTGATGATGTGGCAAGATTTAATGTGGCTGAATGTCAAATAGGCATATAAAATTCATATCCTTGGAAATTTCTTTATGAGCCAAGCAAAATGGATTTATACAAAGTTAATTCTGCTAACTTGGTGAACAAAGGTATTTTTTTAACCCTATTTCATAATGAGGCCATGGAGTTTGGGTTAGTTAAAAGTAACACCTCCCAATCTACTTGGATTAATCCAAAGGGGTGGGAGGGAGATTTACACCTATTTTGACACTTTCCCCATTGGAAACTCTTGCCACTCTCTATTATGACATGGAGGGGCATTGCCACTACTAAAGATGATGTTGTGAATTTCCTCAGGTGTTTCGTTGTCCTAAAAAAACTTATAACCTTAGAAACATCAGTAGGCAGTAGAAATTTCATGATGTCCTCCATAATGGAAAAAATATTCTTCTGGTGTCCTCCACCTATCACATACCCCAAATACTCCAAATACCACTTTGAAAACTCACACTTCTTGATATTACTAGCAGTAGATTCTTCTTTAATGTATCCAACACATGCATCAAATGTCAGATGTGTTCCTCTCCATTAGCATTGTACACCATATATCATCCAGATAGACACTAGAAAATGAATCTATAAAAGAGAAGATTATATCATTCATTAACCTCATAATTGTAGTTGGTGAATTGCATAGGCGAAATTCCATGACTTACCACTCATACAAACCTTTTGTAGTTTTGATGGTGGTTTTTGTAGAAATTTCACCTGTAGAACAAACAATATATGCAATGTCCTAAAGCATAATACTTGTTCTACTTCTACAAAACATTAAGCGGAAGCATAATCGAAATCATGAGCAACATCAAGTAGAAACATGCATAGCTGATCAAGAGAATTAATCACACATAACACAAGATATATCCAGGGGAAAGCCCCAACATAAAACCCCAACCATGTATTATCAATCAAGTGGAAATCCTTTTCACAATACAAGAAGAATTAGCTCTCAAGCTATTTAGTTCTCAATGAACTATGAAGATATGAAGATATGTATCATCAACCACCCAAGCCCTATTTATATATGCTTTCCCTATGGACCTTACATAGTTTTCTTAGGAAATAATAGCAAAAGCATATGCTATTAATTCCAACATATCAAAAACAACCAATGGTCCAACTACGTATTCCTTGAGAACACTAGTTCCTCAACCATGCAAAAACTACTTACTAGAAATAGTTAAACATCTGATAGTACATTGTCCCACATCTAATCTCAACTGGGTCTCTAACAAAATTGACATGCAACAATTATCCATGAGTGAATCCTTAGTTATTTAAAATAATAGTTGTCACATGCATGCAAGCATTAACAAACTATATTTTATTATTTTAACAACTTGTTAAAATAATCTAACTGGACTTGACTAGTTAGAACTAAGTCAACTGATTCTCTCATATAGAATCATGCTTATTCTCAACAGTGGAGGAAACTCATGTGCAATCCACAAAGACTCAATTTGAATTCCTTAATTAATTACTCACTGAATTAATTAAGTAATATTCAAACTGCTGTTAAGACCAAAATTAAATTTACTCCCTAAGATAGACTAGGATTGCAATAATAGGAAGGACCCAGATGAAATTTTAGACATGCTATTTTAGCAGTTTCACCTCTCACCCAATGTGGCCAATGACCTCACTGGCCAAACTGCTATTTTTAGACATACTATTTTTAGCAGGTCTATTTTTAGCACATTCTAAATTTAGCATTTCTTGTTGCACAATTTTCAACACTCCCTCTCAACAAAAAAGGGATTATCAGCAACCTCGATCCTGTCTCTATGGAACTCAAACTTGCCCTTTGACAATGCCTTTGTCAAAATATCTGCATCTTATTCCTTAGTCGAAATATACTGCAACATTATGATCCTCTTGACCACACAATCCCGTAGATGATGATAGTGGATATCTATATGCTTGGACCTGTCATGAAACATTGGATTCTCAGAGAGTTTAATGCAACTCTGATTATCAAAATATGTCACCGTCGGATCCATCATCTAACCAAACAATCCCACTAGGATCTTCCACATCCAGATGGCCTCACATGCAGCCTGACTTGCTGCCATGTACTCTGCCTCCACTGAGCTAAGCGCAACTGATCTCTCTTTTCGGCTATACCAAGAAACTGCAGCTAACCCAAGGTTAAAGATCCCTCCAGAAGTGCTCTTCCTGCCTGATGGACTACCTACCCAATCTACATCTGTGAAGCCTTGGAGCTTCACTCCCTCTGTCTGATTGTACCATAATCCATACTGTGTAGTGCCTCTGAGATATCTCAACACATGCTTTTCCACCTTCCAAAATAACTTGGTTGGCTGAACCATAGCTTGACTTATCTAGTTCACTGCAAAGCATAAATATGGTCATGTGTTCACTAGATACATGAGTGAACCCACAAGATACCGATAAACTGTAGTGGCTACTACCTTACCCAAAGTAGCATCCTCCTTCCTCCAGTTACCTGCTAGAGGAGTCTCCATAGGCTTGCACATATCCATGTGGAAGCACCTATCTCATTGGCATACTTGCCTTGAGAAACAAATACTTCCCCATCTCTCTGCCACACCTCCATGCCTAGAAAGTAGTGCATGAGGCCCATGTCCTTCATCTCAAACTCTCTTGCAAGACTTGATCAACTCATCATCACCTATCAAAATCAAATCATTGACATAAAGTACAATAATCAATAGCTTACCATCTACAATGATGTGGTAGAGGTTCGCATCGCTTCACTCTTGGTGAAGCCCAACCCGGTGAAATAGCTGTCGATCCTGGTATACCAAGCATGGGGTGTTTGCTTCAGCCCATACAATGCTCACTTGAACTGACACACATGTGACTCATGATTAAAGGTCTCAAATCCTTCGGGCTGCTCAATGTATACCTCTTCCTCAATCTCCCCATTGAGGAAAGCTGTCTTCACATTCATCTGATGGATCTTCCAACCCATTTGTGCTGATAGTGCTAGAATTGATCTGATCGATGAGTACCTTGCAACATAAGCAAAGGTCTCATCATGGTCAATCCCCTCAACTTGTGAGAAACCACGGGCAACAAATCTTGCCTTATGTTTGTCAATACTACCATCAGTTGCCTGCTTTACCTTGTAAAGCCATCAGGAAGTAACCATTGACTTGTCCCCAGGTCTAGGAACAACATCCCATACACTATTCGTCATGATAGAATCATACTCCTCTACCATCGTATCCATCCAAACTGGTTGTTGCACTGCCTCATCAAAAGAAGAAGGCTCGATTGCTACACACTCCCCAACCAGGGCCATGCAGCCAATGTATCTATCGGGAGATCTTCTCTGTCTGCGATGAGAGGATGGCTGCCCCACATTCTCTTTCACATCCTGCATCGATCTGTCAGCTTCCTGAGAATGTTTCTGCCCCTTTCTGGAAGACTCTCCATTAGTGGTGATCTCCACCACTGGAATCTCTGCATGCGACTACTCCACATCATCAGGAGGCTCCTCCTCCTTAGGAACTAATAGTTCCTCATCATCACCATGCAACTTGAGCTCCCTCTCAAGTGACTCTCGCATGGCTTGCTACTCATCAAACTTCAGATCCCTACACATTACTGTCCTCTGACTGGCAGGCAGAAACACCCGAAAGTTGTGAGGTGTATCCATATACCCCACAAGTATTCCTAACTCAGCTATTGGGTCTAGCTTCTTCTGAGCATCTTTGGTCACATGACAATAAACTGGTGATCCAAAGATATGGAAGTGACTCACATCTGGCCACTTCCCTGAAAAAGCCTCTATAGGTGTCTTCATCCCCAAAATACGATGAGGACTTCTATTCTGAATATACATTTCTGTATTGCATGCCTCAACCCATAGATGAAGTGGTAGGCTTTGGTCATGCAGCATCGCTCTAGCTGCTCCCACAATAGATGTGTTCTTCCTTTCGTCCATCTCATTCTATTGTGGGTTATGAGGTGCCGTGAGTTCCTATTTAATTCCTTCTGAAGCACAGAAGTCTTTAAACTACTGGGAAACATACTCTCCATCGTTATCACTCTGCAAGGCCTTTATCTTCCTCCCTGATTCTTTCTCTGCCAAAGCTTTAAACTCACAGAACTTCAAGAAGGTTTGATCCTTCTTTTGCATGAAGTAGATCCAACATCTACGAGAAAAATCATCTTTAAAAATAACAAAGTACCTTTGCTTCGTCGTGGACGCTGTAGAGAAGGGCCCACATACATCTGAATGAACTCGATCCAGAACTGCTCCTGCTCTACCATCCCGATCATGAAAGGAAGCCTTTGCATGTGCTTGTCTGCTCCAGTTTGCACTTGGGTAATCCAGTAGAAATTTGCTGCATGATCTTCAAGGCCCCATGATGCAAGTGGCCCAATCTTCTATGCCATAATTCGCCAATGTCTTGGCCACGCACCTCTTCTTCCTTCGAACTGAGAGCATCACAATCTTCTACTTGTAACTTGTAGAGATTCTTAATTCGAATCCCAATCTGTCTGGTCTGTCCAGTGCCTATATGCCTTAGGAAAACCTTTCCCAATATAAAGACTACATCATAGCCTTTATCCTCAAGCATAGCAATAGACACAAGATTCATTTTCAGCCCTAATACATACGTAACATTAGAAAGAGTGAGGGGAGAACCATGCTCCCTCTGAAACATAACCATACCTCTACCCGAGACACAGTACTTTCTGTCATCGCCCATCTCGATCCGTATCTGGAGATCCTTCTTCTCCAAGGTGCTGAAAAGATTCTTGTCACCTAACATGTGGAAAGAAGCTCCACTGTCCAAATACCAAACACATCCCATGCTGGATGAAACCATGCATGTAATAAGCAAGAAATCCATCTCAAACTGTGAAGCTAGTGAATCACCATCATATTCCTTGGAGGAACCTTTCTTCTTGGACTTCCTCTTTGGGAAATTATTAGCATAATGACCCAACTAATGACAATGAAAGCATCTCACCTTCGACTTGTCAAACTTCTTCCCTCCTTGAGAAAATTTGGAACGAGATGCCTTCCCTTTCCCTTTCTTAGCTTTAGAAGCTAAAGCCAAGTTCTCTTCATCATCATGTTTTGATGAAGAAGCTCCATCCCTGGTGCTCAGTCTGATCTCCTTCTGCATCAAATGCGACCATAGTCATTCCCAATCTGGTAGTTTGTCCCTTCCATTCACTGAGTCTTGGTAGCTATGCCAGCTCTTAGGAAGGCCAAGGAGTGCTAGACTCACCATATCCTCATCAGCTATAGTGACTTCTACACTTGCAAGCTCATCTCTGTAGGTGGTGAGCTTGTTCAAGAATGTAGAAATAGAGTCACCCTTCTCATACTTGATCTTTTGAAGCTTGTCCTTTAGTGCCAACTTCCTTTGATCACTTCTATTCTGATATAAATCTTTCAATGTTTTCTATATTGCAAACGGAGACTCCTTCCCATGGAGGCTTGAGACTATGTGATCTCGACCACCCTCCAAGAGAATTCTCCGAGCTCTAGCCACACACTTACCCCATTCCACCAGCTCAGTCTTGTTAGTAGGCTTAGGGACTTCTTGATCAATGAAATCCTTAAGCCCATTATCTTCCAAAACTGCCTCCATGCGATCCTTCCAAGCTATATAGTTTGAGCTGCCATCAAGGGCATACTCAAGCCTCAAACCATTGAACGCCATCGATGAAATAGATGTGATAAGAACTTGAGATCTATATCAAGAATAAGAAACTTTGAATTCCTCCTACTAGTATACTATTCTTGCTTGATCACCTATGCTCCAATACCATGTAGAAATTTCACTTGTAGAACAAACTGATATATGCAATGTCCTAAAGCATAATACTTGTTCTACTTCTATAAAACATTAAGCGGAAGCATAATCTAAATCATGAGAAACATCAAGTAGAAACATGCATAACTAATTAAGAGAATTAATCACACATAACACAAGATATATCCAAGGGAAAGCACTAGCACAAAACCCCAACCATGTATTATCAATCAAGTGGAAATCCTCGTCACAATACAAAAAGAATTAGCTCTCAAGCTATTTAGTTCTCAATGAACTATGAAGATATGAAAATATGAAGATATGTCTCTTGAATCACCCAAGCCTTATTTATATAGGCTTTCCCTATGGTCCTTACATAGTTTTCTTAGGAAATAATAGCAAAATCATATGCTATTAATTCCAACATACCAAAAACAACCAATGGTCCAACTACGTATTCCTTGAGAACACTAGTTCCTCAATCTTGAAAAAACTACTTACTAGAAATAGTTAAGAATCTGATAGTACATTGTCCCACATCTGATCTCAACTGGGTTTGACAGAACTAACATGCAACAGTTATCCATGAGTGAATCCTCAATTATCTAAAATAATAGTTGTCACATGCATGCAAGCATTAACAAACTATATTTTATTATTTTAACAACTTGTCAAAATAATATAACTGGACTTGTCTAGTTAGAACTAAGTCAACTGATTCTCTCATTATAGAACTCATGCTTATTCCCTCAATCAGTGGAGGAAACTTGTGCATGCTCACAAAGACTTCAAATTCATATTTCCTTAATTAATTAATTCAACTGAATTAGTTAATTAATATTTCAAACTATTGTTAAGACCAAAATTAATTTTACTTCCTATAGATAGACTAGGGACTGCTATAAATAGGAAGGGACCCATAAATGTTATTTTTAGACATGCTATTTTTAGCATATTCTAAATTTAGCATTTCGTGTTGCACACTTTTCAACATATAATCCCTCTGCTAACCACTAGAACAATTTTTTCAAATAAAGGGGCATATAAACAAAACAGAAAACATCATATAGGTGCAATTGTCCCACAAGGGACACATAAAGAAACCAAAAAATTATTGCAGGAGATATTTAAAAGGAATTCTTCCTCATAGAAAAATATACAAATTCATTGAGATGATCCTATAATAATGGCCCCCTATAGTTTCTCGCTCCTCTCGGTTGTTGAGATTACTCCTTCCTCTCTTTTTCTGACTTTTGTTTTTAGAGAGGTTTCTTCAGGGGGGGAGATGAAAGCCATGGAACGCACAATAACTCCCAAGCTCGAGCCCAAGCCCATGCCTCTACTGACAAGAATAGAGATCACATGCCATTGGTTGATCAACATGAATGAATGACTTTAAGAAGGAGGTTGTAGAGGAAAGAGATAATGTCTCAAGCTCAAAGGTTATAGAAGAGGTGTCAAATTATGTCTCTGATATGCACACTATGAGAGCTTGTTAGAATCAATATCTCCACACTATTAATCTCTATTTGTCACATTAAAAATATTCTAGACAAGGTCATATTCAAGCATAACAAAATAATAGGTGACACTCTCGTCTACATGGAAGAATTTTGTATGTTCTAT
Source organism: Pinus taeda (assembly GCA_000404065.3). Classification (NCBI taxonomy): domain Eukaryota; kingdom Viridiplantae; phylum Streptophyta; class Pinopsida; order Pinales; family Pinaceae; genus Pinus; species Pinus taeda. The sequence goes on from APFE030258148.1 coordinate 118,654, forward strand.
TAGATCATGGATACATGCATGCAGTGCATGGAGGTAGTCCTACTATGTACCATAGATTTGCTGAAATGTGGCAACAATATTATTCCAATTTAATTTGTACTTGAATTAAATTGTGAATTAAAATTTAATTTAGTCTTAATAGCTACTCGGAAATAATTAATTAAGTTATTTTGACTTAATTAGTTGGAGAAATTCAAGTTAGAAACATTTCTAAAGTCATGCAAGAGCTATCCCTTAAATTAAGGAGATAGCCCTTAAATTAAGGAGAAAAGATTGAGTTATATTTGAGTTGTAATTAGTTAACTCAGTTTACTGAGTTAAGTTTAGTTAAATTAGTTCCAAACTATTTGAGGGACTAATAGAGAGTTAAGAGTCAGTTGATGCATGCATGCACTCAACTAGCGTACTCTAGTTAACTGAAGATTCCCTCATCAGAAACTCATGCATGTTTATTATGAGAAACACCCAGTTGAGATTAAAGTCAAGGAAAATGTACTATCAGCTTCATGTGCTTTCTTATAAAGAAAACTCATGCATGCAAAAGGAATAATTCATTGAGGATTGTGCAGTTCTGATAGTGTGTGAGATCAGAGTGTTCCACTTGGTTGAAGGTGAATCATCCCAGAGGAACATCGCAAGGAAATAGGAGCTTGGAGGGAAAAGAGGAAGGTTGGAGAGCAGCGAAGATTTCCTATGAGCATCTGCGAGGATTGTATTGAGATATGGCTAGCAGTGAGAGCTAAGGCTTTGTATAATTCCTATGTATTTCCACCTTATATGATAATACAGATAGTGGGGTTTTTAGTTGAGGCTTTCCCCAAAGTATTTTCATGTGTATTTTGCGATTGATTCTTCTTCTTCTAGTTATATTGTTCAACTCAATCTTTAAGCTTCCACAAATTGATAATAGAAGTAGGTTATAGTATTCTACTTTGATTTATATTGCATTATTGGGTTAACCTACACAACAGATTTTCTACATGGTATCAAAGCTACATTTGTAGAAATTTTCTACATGGTATCAGAGCTGGATTTGTAGAAACTTTCTACATGGTATAAGAGCCAAGTTTATTGGAGCTATGAACAGTACACTGAGAAGAGAATTCAAAGTTTGAAGTTCGGGGTTGTAGGTACAAATCGAATTCTTATCATGCTTCAAGGTTGGCCAATGGCATTCTATGACTTGAGACTCGAGTATGCCTTGGAAGGAAGCCTGAATTACATAGCATGGAAAGATAGAATGGAGACTATGTTAGAAGACAATGGTTCGAAGGAATTCATTGATCAAGAAATCCCAAAGCTAGTTTCAACTAATGCACAAGAGTTGGCTAAATGGAAAAAGTGTGTGGCGAAGGCGAGATGGATCATCCTTGAGGGAGTTTGAGACCATATTGTCTCGAGTCTCCATGGGAAGGATAATCCATTTTCAATGTGGAAGACATTGAAGGACCTCTACTAGAACAGTAGCGGCCAGAGGAAATTGGCGCTCAAGGATAAGCTTCGAAGAATCAAGATAGAGAAGGGCAATACTATTTCCACATATCTGAACAAGCTCACCACCTGTAAAGATGAGCTTAGCAGTGTGGGAATAACTACTACAGATGATGATATGGTGAGCCTCGCTCTCCTTAGCCTTCCAAAGAGTTGGAATAGCTACCAAGACTTTATGAATGGAAGAGAGAAACTACGGGATTGGGAACGACTGTGGTCGAATCTCATGCAAGAGGAGATCAGGATGAGCACACAAGATGGTTCTTCATTAAAGAATGATGATGAAGAAAATTTGGCCTTAACAAGTAAGGCAAGGAAAGGGAAGGGGAAGGCTTCCCATTCCAAATCAAATTATTCTCATGGAGGGAAGAACGGTGACAAGTCTAAAGTGAGATTCTTTAATTGTCACGATATGGGACATTATACAACTAATTGCCCATCGAAGAAGTCCAAGAAGGGACCCTCAGTAGGATCAAAAGGTGAGGCATTAGCCTCTCAATTAGAAATGGACTCTACCCTCATTACATGCATGGTATCATTGATGATGGGTTGTGTCTGGTATCTTGACAATGGAGCCTCATTCCACATGACCAATGATAAAAGTTTATTTAGTGCCTTGGAGGACAAAGACCTCAAGATGTGCATAGAGATGGGTGATGACAGAAGATATAGTGTTTCAGGAGTCACCGCGGTTGCTTTTCAAAGGGAACATGGACCTCTCACCTTGACAGATGTGATGTATATGCCTGGACTGAAGAGGAACTTGGCATCGGTCGCGATGTTGGAGAAAAAAGGCTATGATGTTGTCTTCAGTAAAGGAAAGGTGTTCCTAAGACACATAGCCACGGGTCAGACCAAGAGGATAGGGATTCGGGTGAAGAATCTCTATAAACTAGAGGTAGATGATTATGCATCATTGAGTACGAAAGTAGAATTGGTGCAAAGCCAAGACATTAGTGAGTTGTGGCACAAGTGGTTGGGTGGTGCGGGGTAAACACCACCTGCACATACCCACAGTATGAATTTATATATGATGCACCCACAACTACCCTGGGTATCTGACTCTACAATGGAGTCAAATCTTCAAACCTTAAATGGTCAAGTGGCCCTCTTATACAATTCCTTTGTAACAGAACTTCAATCACCCCGCTTGAAACCTCCTATCGGTGATCTTTCACTTTGTAACCCATTAAAAAGGGAGAATCCATTTACAAAGGGAAATACTCTCAAAACACATTTTCCGCTTTGTTACGGCCTTAGCACAAGCCTCGAGGCTAACCTCGTTACAATCGGCCACTGCAATGTCTAATGGCCATACACATATGAACCATCCCCCTTTTCTGACTCCGATCTTCTACTATCGGAGCGATAACACATGGTTTCACATTAAAAGGCCCACACCATATAAACTATTGGAAATATTAATCATTTGGGAATATAAAGGAATTCCCACTCCAAACCACATACGCTGGATTTCAAATTCTATATATTTGCATTCATATCCTCGTCAGGTCTGGTCACTACTTACTCCACACTTCCACTGCACCAAACTCTGATGGATCTAAGCTCCGATATTCTAATAATCGCTATCGGCTATCGCTTCTTCATTCCATCGCCAGCCTTACTCCTCCGATTATGATTTAGCGATCCAATCATGACTGTTGATCTTTGAAGATCCAACTTCTGTTGGGCATCAATTCTTTACTTCTTTGCTCATCCCTTTACTTAGAAATTACGCCTTTTTCAATGGTTTCTATGGCTCTTTGGGTTCTTCAGAACTCTACCTTCCACTGTTCATCTTTTCTAATCTTAACTCTTAAGTGCACCCTTGCTACGTTATTCGTCCAGACTTCCTCTGTCTCTTCACTTGGATTCGAAATCCATTGTGATTCCTCTGCATCAATCCTCTTTCTGCGTCCTTCGGAATTTTGTCTGTACCTATACAGAACCTATGAATTCATAGTAAATCATTCATGAAATACTCTTCAACATTTTGACATAGTCAGGAAATAACTCTACATATATTAATGTAAAACACAATATTACATCCGAGACTCCTCAGTCTCACACATGCCTGATTTCTACTATTCATGGCCTTCTCCTACTAAACGCACAGGTTCACTATTTATAAGAATGCATTGGATTGGATCATTGGAGGATTCGATCACCCCTCTAAAAAAAGCCCTAAATCTCTCTGCATGCATACATATGTGGCAAATAAATAAATCTCCTCAAGACTTTATCCCTATCTATCTTTTCCTTTATTTTAAAACAGAAAAGCCCCCTGTTTTGCTGAATGGTTCACATCTATTCTCCATTTAATGCATAAAAACTCTCTCTTGTTCCTAGAGAGTTGGATTTGACTTCTACCACTCATGTTCTCATTTATTTATTTTGAGAGCATTTACATATTCTCCCATTATCTAATTAAATCACACTTAAAGGCCTAAATATTACATTGACTTGAGACTTAGGAAAACTATTTCCTAAAATGAATGGCCTCCTATGTCTACTATTTACAATGATTTTCCTTGGGCTGAATGCTCCTACATTAGACTCCCAAAGTAGAAAATATTCATGATCTCCTAATCATGTGCCCTTTGGTCTTGGTCTTCCTGGATCCCATACTTTATTCTGTAACTGTCCAGATGCTTTGTTCCTTTGTTGTTGTTGTATGTCTGTTGTCTTCTTCTTCTTGTTAATCAGATTCAAACTCTGATTGATCTAGCTTGCTGCTCCTACCATTTTCCTCCATTTGGACTGCTTCATCATCAGCTCCCATATTTCTTCAATTTCTATGTCCATCATATCTTTGGGCTAGTCCATCCTCTGCTTCATATTTCTTTGTTCTAGGTTATTGCTGCTATCTTCTATGCTAGCTTTGCTTGCTATCATTGTAGACATTGTTTTATACTTTGCCTCCACTTTTTCCTTTCTTTCTATGTTGACTCCTATGCCGACTCCTACTTGGCTTGCTGCCATTTTTGTTGCCTCCCTATCTTCCTTACCCTCTTTCATGATTGAATCATGACTATTCAACACTTTCTCCAACAAATTAACTTTTCTATTCCATGGATTGATTTCTTCCATAGAATTCTCTTCTTCTATCTTTATTTGGCTATTCACTTGTGCCAAATCTCCTCCAGCATTTGCAACAAAACGTGCACACTCAAAACACTTGTTAGAATAAAAAACATAAGGTTGTTGTGCCTTATCTTTCTTTGCCAACAATTCAATTTGCTGCTCAGTTTCCTCCTTCTCCTCTGTCAGCACATCAGTGTGCTGATTCAAATTCTCAACAAAATTCATGAGACTTTCCATTAGTCTCTCTTTCACACCATCTATTCTAATAATGTCTTCCTGCTTGGGTTCACAGTAGTGAACTTCTCCTCCTTTAACTTGCTGCTGGTTATCTTCACTTTGAAATTGTTTGATTCCTACTGCCTCTTTACCATCTTCAAACAACCTCTGTTCAATCTCTTTGATCACATACTCATACTCATTCATGCTTTTTAATGAACTTGCAAACAAATTATTGCATCTTCCTGTCTCCATGGCTACTTGAGACACATCTTCTTCTTCAGAAACTGTAACTGCAACTTTTGTTCTACCATTAGGTTCTCTCATCAGTTTCTCTAGCAGTTTAATTTCCTCTTCACACTTAGCAAGCACTTCATCACAATGCTCTCTTCTTCCAACTTCAGCCTTTACATGTTGTGTTACAGTATAAAATATTGTCTTCCTTCATCCCTTGTACTCTCAAGGTCTTTCTGTTGTAGCAAATCACTACTTCCCTCATTCAAGAGGTCTTCTCCATTATACTCTATTCTCCTAGAGTACTCCTCCAGACTTTTGACATCTTCAAAAGACTATCCATCCTCTTCAAAACACTCCTTTGTTAGTGTTCCTTTTCCCAAGGTTAAATCCTTTGCATAGGGTTCCTCCTTATTAACATATTTCAGTAGATGTCCTTCTTCCCTATTGTCTATCTCAACAGTTTCCCTGGCTATCTCCATTGTGCCTATCATCATAGTGAATTAATGATCCTTTACTATGTTTTTAGCTAACATAGTCTCTTCCTCAAGTTTGCCTTCAATCCCTTGTTGTTTATCTCCTTTGAATATATCCTTAAATGGCTACTTTTCTCCTGCAATATCTACCATCATACACAAACTATTAGTTTTAAAAATATAAGACCCTGTGGTCTCACTTGATGGTTTAGCCATCATATCTCCTTGTTGTTCTAAATCAGTCATATGATTCAGAAATTATTTGATAGTCTCTTCTTCAATATCCTCAAGCCCTTCACTTGGTTTCTTGACATATTCCTCTAGATGTATATGAGATCTATCTACCTCATCTTCTTCCAAAACAGAATTTTGATTCTGCTAGTCTTTTTCCTTCTTCATGAAAATATCAGCCAATTGTCCTTCACCTACAAACATACACAAATTGTCCGATTTAAAATTATCGGACCTTTTGGTCTCACTTGAAGTTTTAATATTCAAGTATTCATATTCACTTTATCTCATAAATTCTCCTTATTCTGGTTCACAAATGGATTCTTCCATTTCTAACTCAACTTCCTTGAGTTTTTCCTTCAACGACTTTACTTGATTTTGTTATAGCCTTCTCTATATTTCATGCCATTCCACTAGCTTCTTCCTCAAGATCCAACCTAGTCTCTGGCTTTTCTCAAGCATTCTCCTTAATGCGTTGAGTTTTTCTTTTAATTCATAAACCTCTTTATGAATTTCTTCTTGAATCATCCTCTTTCCATTTGCTTTGGAATCCTATTTCTTATATCCTCTATTATGGCTTCTCTCTGAACCTCTGCTATGACTATCAATAGTCATCTTCTTCTCTTCTTTCTTCATGAGCTCCTTTGCAACAAGCCTCTACAACAGCTAGTCTTCTTGGTTGCAATCTTACCTCACTAAGCTCTCCTCACTCAGTGTTTTGGTAAGCATAGGTCCTCTGTTTGGAACCTTCCCTTGAGCAACACCATTGCTCCTTCTAGGCTTCTGCAATCTCTCACTTCCTCTTGAGAACACTTCAGCTATCCTCTCTATCCAATCTCTTGTTGGATTCTTCAGGTTCACTGCCACTTCTTCTTCAGAGTATTCTCCTTACGCTGTATTCAAGAACACATATGTTTCTTCTCTCACAACTTCTCTTGTTGTCACCTGTGCATTAGTATAAATACACACATTCTTAATTTAAAACAAAACACATTATCTCACCTTCAAGATCTCATCATGATCTTGTTTCACCCATTCTTCTGCACTTTGAATGGATTGTCCTTTGGTTTTGTCCCTCAAGTCCTCTTTCCTTCAGAACTTGCATTAAGTAACCTTGCTTTCTCTCAAGGAATCCTCTGTTCCTATTTAATCCAAGCCTCTACTGGAATGTTACAGTCTTCCAGAACTTCAAAAGTTTCCCTTACAGATTAGAAATCTACTCTGGTTACAAAATTCTGCTCTAATACCACTAATGTTGCTAGGTAAACACCACCCACACATACCCACAGTATGAATTTATATATAATGCATCCAAAACTACCCCAGGTATCTAACTTTACAATGGAGTCAAATCTTCATACCTTAAATGGTCAAGTGGCCCTCTTATACTGTTCCTTTGTAACGGAACTTCAATCACCCCGCCCGAAACCTCCTATTGGCACTCTTTCACTTTGTAACCCATTAGAAAGGGAAAATCCATTTACAAAGGGAAATACTCCCAAAACACATTTTCTGCTTTATTACGGCCATAGCATAGGCCTTGAGGCTAACCTTGTTGCAATCGGCCACTACAATGTCCAATGTTCATACACATATGAACCATCCCCCTTCTCCAACTTCAATCTTTGACTATCAGAGCGATAACACATGCTTTCACATTAAAGGGACCACACCATATAAACTATCAGAAATATTAATCGTTTGGAAATACAAAGGAATTCTTGCTCTGAACCACATACACCAAATTTCAAATTCTATATATTCGCATTCATATCCTTGTTGGGTCCGGTCACTACTTACTCCACGCTTCTGCTGTGCTGAACTCCAATGGATCCGAGCTTCAATATTCCTATAATCGCTATCATCTATCACTTCTTCATTCCATCGTTAGCCTTACTCCTCCGATTGCGATTTAGAGATCCAATCGTGACCGTTGATCTTTGAAGATCCAATGACTATTGAGCATCAATTCTTTACTTCTTTGCTTGTCCCTTTACTTAGAAATTATGCCATTTTCAATGGTTTCTGCAGCTCTTTGGGTTCTTCAGAACTCTGCCTTCCACTATTTAGCTTTTCTGAGCTTAAATCTTAAGTGTACCCTTTCTATGCTATTCGTCCAGACTTCCTATGTCTCTTCACTTGGATTCGAAATCCATTGTGATTCCTTTGAATCACTTCTCTTTCTGCATCCTTCAGAATTCTGTCTGTACCTATACATAGCTTGTGAACTCATAGTGAATCATTCATGAAATACTCTTCAACATTCTGACACAGTTAGGAAATAACTCTGCATATATTAATGTAAAACACAAGATTACATCCGAGACTCCTCGGTCTCGCACAGGCTTGGTTTCTACTATTCATGGCCTCCTCCTATTGAACACATAGGTTCACTATTTATAAGAATGCATTGGATTGGATCATTAGAGGATCCGATCAACCCTTTAACAAAAGCCCTAAAGCTCTCTGCATGCATACATATGTGGCAGATAAATAAGTCTCCTCGAGACTTTATCCCTTCTATATTTTCCTCTATTTTAAAACAAAAAAGCCCCCTGTTTTGCTCAATGGTCCACATCTATTCTCCATTTAATGCCTAAAAACTCTCTCTTGTTCCTAGAGAGTTGGATTTGACTTCTACCACTCATGTCCTCATTTATTTATTTTGAGAGCATTTACATATTCTCCCATTATATAATTAAATTACACTTAAAGGCCTAAATATTACATTGACTTGAGACTTAGGAAAACTATTTCCTAAAATGCATGACCCCCTATGTCTACTATTTACAATGATTTTCCTTGGGCTGAATGCTCCTGCATCATTGGGCCATTTGCATCATGGGGCTTTGAAGATAATGCAACAGATATCCACAGGTGTTCCCAAAGGTAAACTTGAGCAAGTTGACACATGCAAAGGTTGTACCTTGGGAAAGTACATCAAGTCTTCCTTTCATGATCAAGACAGTCAAGCAAAGGCATCTTAGAGAAACTTCGTACTAATGTGTGTGGACCATTCTCGACAGCATCCACTGTGAAGGAAATGTATTATGTGATTTTCATTTATGATTATTCTCGTAAATGATGGATTTAATTCATGCAGAAGAAGGACCAAACCTTCTCAAAGTTTTATGAGTTCAAAGCTTTGGTCGAGAAAGAGTCAGGGAAGAAGATCAAGGCCTTAAGAAGCGACAACAGTGGAGAATATGTTTCTCAAGAGTTTAAGGACTTCTATGCAGTGGAAGGAACTAAACGGGAGTTGATGACACCTCATAACCCACAGCAGAATGGGGTGGCCGAGAGGAAGAACAAAACTATTGTAGGGGCAGCATGGGTAATTTTGCATGACCAAGGCCTACCACTTCACTTGTGGGCTGAGGAATGCAACACAACGGTCTATTTGCATAATAGAAGCCCACATCACATACTTGGGATGAAGACACGAAAGGAAGCTTTATCGAATAAGAGACCAAATGTGGGTCACTTCAAGATCTTTGGCTCATTAATATATTGCCATGTGACAAAGGATGCATGGAAGAAGCTTGAGTTGACAACAAAGTTGGGAATACTTATGGTGTACATTGATACACCTCACAACTATTGGGTGTACTTGCCTACTAGTCGAAGGACAATGGTTCACAGAGATCTCAAGTTTGATGAGAAGAAGGCCATGCAAGTTTCCCTTGAGAGGGAGCTCCAACTACAAGTTCTGGAGGAACTATTGGTTCTTAAGGAGGAGGAGCCTTAGACTGATGTGGAGCAGCTGCATGTACAGGTTTCAGGAGTGGAGACATCCACTCAAGCATAGTCTTCTAGAGATGGAAAGAAGCACACAAGAGAAGATGAAAGATTGTTGAAGGATGCGAGAGAGAATGTGGGAGCATCGCCTTCTCAGTGTAGACAGAGGAGGTCACCTGAGAGGTACACTAGATACATGGCCCTTACTGGGGAATGTGTTGATACCAAGCCATATTCCTTTGAGGAAGTAGTGTAGTACCTGATTTGGGTTGATGCTATGGTGGAGGAGTATGGCTCCATAGTTTGTAACAATGTTTGGAACTTGGTTCCGAGACTGGAAAACAAGTAAGTTGTGAGTTCCCGTTGGCTTTACAAGGTAAAGAAAGATGCTGATCATGGGAGGATCATGTTGCTGTAGTATATTTTGACAAAGGAGCAAGATGCTGACATTTTGGCAAAGGAATTTCCAAGTGTAAATTTGACTTCCATAGAGATAGGATCGGGGTGGTAGATAATCCCTTTCTTATTGAGAGGGAGTGTTGAAATGTGGCAACAAAAATATTCCAATTTAATTTGTCCTTGAATTAAATTGTGAATTAAAATCGAGTTTAGTCTTAACAGCTACTTGGAAATAATTAATTAATTTATTTTGACTTAATTAGTAGGAGAAATTCAAGTCAGAAGTCTTTCTGAAGTCATGCAAGAGTTATCCCTTAAATTAATGAGATAATCCTTAAATTAAGGAGATAATATTGAGTGATATTTGAGTTGTAATTAGTTAACTCAGTTTACTGAGTTAAGTCCAATTAAATTAGTTCCAAACTGTTTGAGGAACTAATAGAGAGTTAACGGTCAGTTGATGCATGCATGCACTCAACTAGTGTACTCCAGTTAACTGAAGATTCCCTATCAGAATCTCATGCATGTCTATTATGAGAAAGACCTAGTTGAGATTAAAGTCAAGGACAATGTACTATCAGTTGCATGTGTTTTCTTATAAAGAAAACTCATGCACGCAAAAGGAATAATTCCTTGAGGATTTTGTGGTTCTAACAGTGCGTGAGATTAGAGTGTTCCACTTGGTTAAAGGTGAATCATCCCAAAGGAACAACATAAGGAAATAGGAGTTTCGAGGGTAGAGAGGAAGGTTGGAGAGCAACCAAGATTTCCTGTGAGGATCTGTGAGGATTATACTGAGAGCTGGCTAGCTATGAGAGCTAAGGCTTTGTATAATTCCTATGTATTTCCACCTTGTATGATAATGCAAATAGTGGGGTTTTTAGCTGAGGCTTTCCCCAAAGTATTTTCACGTGTATTATGTGATTGATTCTTCTTCTTTTGGTTATATTGTTCAACTTTATCTTTAAGCTTCCGAAAATTGATAGTAGAAGTAGGTTATAGTATTCTACTTTGATTTATATTGCATTATTAGGTTAACCTACACAAAAAAATTTCTACATGGTATCAAAGCTGGATTTGTAGAAATTTTTTACAAGATTCACCTCCACCAGAGAACCTTGACTGCTCTACACCAATAAAATAATCTCTTCATGTTTTCTGGGTATGGTGCAACTAGTAGCTATGTTTCTAATTTATATTTCATCTAGATTTATACGTCTACATGGCATTCCTACCAATTTTTATAATATAAAAACTAGTAATACTCATCATATCATGTTTATTTTGCATAGTTCATGTGTAAGCCTCAATTATTTCCTCTTTTTTGGTTTTATACTAGTAGACCAAGGGTAATTAAAGGTTCATCCCAAAACATGTATCGTGAATATTACTTCGGTTAGTAATCAAATTTGAACTCAAAAAAACATATAGAAGATAAATATTATTTAAAATAACTATTAACATGGATTTCATATATTATAATACATTAAAAATAAGGATCATAGAGAATTGATCAAATTAGACTTATATTAATTTAGGCCTAGGCCTGCTCACACACCAATACATAACAACGTGTCATATTATATAGCGATGGTATCAATTGACTTGATATACATAATAGATAGGAGGATAAGGGCTCTGACTCTGCTATAACTCAGAAACATAGGAAAAAATCAACTTCTAGAACAACACCTCAAAACTTACACAAATCTAGAACATTCATTTCTCTATCATCTCTAAGTCTCTCCATTAATGGAGAAAGAATTATTTACTACACAAAAATTGCCTCTACATAACATAAACTTATATTTTCCTATAATCACAGGTGAGACGCTTCTCACTTTGAGTTATTTATCATTCATGTTGATTAAAGCTTATTCTAAATTGTGTGTTGTATTTATTTATGTGCCCGACATTTTAGATGGACACTTCAGCCTTCTTCAACTAAAGTCATGTTTTTCCTCTATTAGATCACCATAAGCCTCTTGATATGGTTTGTCTTGATCACTTGTGCTAGATAATGGTCTAGGGAATGCAAGATTTCTCTCACTACATCCAATTTCAAGCATCTAAAAATGAGATTCTTTCGACCCAGGTAAGATATTATCTTCTTCCATGTTCTCCTTGTGAGTCACCCCATAAATGTCAATTATATTTATTATTAATGATATATAATATGATATTTTTTGTCCTCCATAGGCTACTTTGGAACTTGGATATGAAAATATTTGAGATGATGACTAACTTAGATAAGAATTGTTAGTTACCTTGAACACATTGCAATTTTTTTTTTTTTTTTGTCTTTGTTGTGCTCTGAGTCCTGTGTTTCCTTGGTCATCATCTGGATTTTCAAAAATGAGTTTTTGATTCAACTGGTTACACCATTTCTCATGATCATTTGGCAGCTCTTCAATCACAGGGTCCTGTTGAGAAGACGGTGGCTCCTGATACTCCTAGTCATCAATAAAACCATATTTTTTGAATTCTTCTTACTAAAAAATACTATCTAACAAAAGAATTTTTCCAAAAGGACTTATTAAAATGGGATCATCAAAAAGTTAATGTCTAAGAAGGTAGACAAATATTTCATACACCTCACCAATATTTAATTGCACACCTCCTTTAGTGGCTTGGCCCCACATAATGCTATAAAATGTTGATACGCTTGAGATTTGTGCCTCCTATAGTGTTGAACATATAAGTAGATCTACATATTCTCAACACACAACTAGATATGTGCCTCCTCAGTGCAAAATTTAGTTTGCACCTCCACAAGCATTGACACATAACAAGAAATAGGACAATAAATTTACTTGATCCAATTTATCTCACCACACTTCCACTACCCTAATGTTCCTACTATAGCTTCCCATGTTTAAATAACAAAAACTACCAAATATCCATAATCCAAAATATTATGCATCATACTTGAATTTAAAGGTACCAATTTATGTAATATCCAAAAATAAAATTAACAGATGCTTCTTTCCTTAGCATAATTTTTCTAATTTTTTATTCCTCTTTTTAAAATGATATATTTATAAATATCATCTATCACTTATCCAAACTTTCTAACCAATACCAATGAAATCACTATGCCATTCACCACATAATTCCATGAAAGACCTTTTCTCCCATAAATAAAAATGAAACCAGTAAAATATTAAAATCCATTTTTGTAAACTGAGATACTACTACTTAAGGAACATAAAAGGATCATGTAAAATATCACAACAATGCATAATACTAATTCTTAAATCCTTCTTTTGAAAACACAATCTAATTAGTTTGTATTTCGAAAGGGATAGATTACACTAGAAATTACTCCAACATGGTGATACCTCAAAATTTTTCAATGCATAACCTTCCAAGTGGACTATTAATCTGGAAAATTTTCATGAGTACTTTCAAACAAAAATCCCCATTATACAGGATCTTTTACTGACACTTACATTTTCTTGTGAAATCACGAGCATTGCATATTCTTAAACAACTTCAACAAACCACTAACATGAAACAAGGAACAATAAGCATGAACAACTATAAACACACGATATGATAACAAAGTTCACTGAGTGTGGGCTACATCTTCGGGCCTGGCATTAAGATTGGGGAGGCCACTTCATTAGCTGTTGCAAGATGATGAGTACATGATGCAAGCTCTGTCAATATAAGTATGAAACCCCTTGTCAAGAGTGGAATGTCTCTCCCAAGAGACGCTTTCTATCAAGAACTCTCGCTCATAAAATCTCTCCTTCGGTATGACAAATAACAATCTCTCACATAAAGTGGCATACAATGATCGTCCAACAAATTGGCATATAAGGATATCAAATTCAAATCATCATCTCAACAAAATCAACTTGAACACATGAAAAAAATATACATTATATGCCCATGTGTAAGGACAACCTGAAAATTGGCTACTCAGATGAAGAAACTACATGTGCCATCACATTTCTTATAGAAAAACTTGAAATTTGACTGCAAACTTGACCTCTTTCTATCTCAGTCTAATCTGGGCTACTCGAGAATCTTTTAGATTCCTCACAACATTATATTCTGGACACGGGAAAAAAAATTGCTTAGATGAATAAATGGACTGTGTCATTAGAATCCTTGTGAAAATACAGTTCAAATGAGTATAAACTTGGCACAATTCTAAAACCTTTAAAAATAGACCCCATGGAATCTCCAAGGTTCCTCAATGATTTTTCATAAGGAATATATTAGGGAATATTCTCCTAGAATATTCTCTCTTGAAAAATGTGCCTAATGCGGACCCCTCTAGATTGGTTTCGTTGCTCGATATTTTGTTCACCTCTGCTCTCTATTTTGTTCTTCCCCTGGTCGATTCGAAAGTTGGGTTCTTAAATATTTTTCTTGGTGGAATATACAGAGCCCATGTGGGGCATGCCGGTTGGTTGTGCATTGGTGGTATGCTAAATTGGCGAAGGTCCCGAGGTCGACCCACCAGCAGGACTCCCCAAATAGTCTTGTTCTTTTTTTTTTGAGGCAATTTAAATTGGTTATGTGGGTGCTTAAGTTTTGGCGAGTCCACATTTGGGAATGGGGCCTCCCATCTGGTGGGCCAACCAGCTCGTTGGGCGGGTTCAAATCCCACCAACCCCTTTGCTGATCCATTTACATGGTAGGGTCATTGGACAACATATATGTAACATATATTTAGTGAAGGGGTTGATGGCGTTTGGCCGCTTGCCAATCCTTTTTTTTTTTTACTTTTATAAATAATTTGTTAAAAACCCATCAGCTGATTTGTGGGGTTACCGAAAATTTTAATGAGGCGAAATTTTGGTCAGTTCTGACCATCATGCAATTCCAAAATTTTGCTTATTCAGTGGCCGTAAAAATTAGCAAATTGTAACAAATTTAGCAAGTCTGCTAATTTTAGTTGTGCTCCAAACTTAGTTGGCTCCTGAATAAATTTAGCGAATGGAGCCAAGTTGAAAAATACTTTGATTGTAAATATATTGAGCATACAAATTCAGATTATATTATTGTCTACATCATTGGAATTAAGATGATGAGTTATATATTTTGGTCCTAGTTTGGATGAAATATGAAGATTTTGATTTTTTACCCTTTCTAGAGCCACCTAGATCATTCCTCCCCACTAAGGAGCTTTTGGTTCTTTGAATGCATCAACAAAATTTGCAATCTACTATACTCCTCAACTACAGAAAAATTTACCTAACAGGCTACACTTCCTTGTGAAAAACTTATTCAAATGAGTATATACTTGGCATAATTCTAACACCTTTAGAAAACAACCCCTAGGGAATCTCAAAGATTCCTCAATGATTCTACATAAGGAATATTCCATAGAATATTATCCTAGAATATTTTATCAAAAAACGTGCCCAAGGTGGACTCCTTTAGCTTGGTTATGTTTCTCAACTTTCGGTTCACCTCCACACTCTATTTTGTTTTTCCCCTAGTTGATTGAAAGGTCAAGTTCTTAAATATTTTTCTAGGCAGAATATAAAAATCCCACGTGAGACATGTTGGTTGGAAATGCATTGGTGGTACGATGGAATGGCGAAGGTATTGGTGTCAAACCCTACTGTAGGACTCCCCAAATAGTCTTGTTCAGTTTAATTTTTTGTTTTAGTGCCTTTTTAAATTGGTTATTTGGGTGGTTAAGTTTTTGCATGTTCACATCTAGGAATGGGGCCACCCGGGCGGTGGGTTGGCCAACTGGTCAGGATGGTTCAAATATTGTTGGCCTTGGTGATTAGCCATTTACATGGTGGGTTATTTGGTCCAATATATATGTAATATTTATTTAGTGAAAGGGATGGCGGGCTTTGGCCTCTTATCAATCCTATTTTTAATTTAATTGTTAAAAACTCGTTTTATCGATTTTTGGGGTTCACCAAAAATTTTAAAGAGGTGACAATTTGGTCAGTTCTGAAGACAGTGTAATTCCAAAGCGGATTCTACCAAATTTGTCTAGTCCATTAGTTTTATCTGTGCTCCAAATTTAGTTGGCACCCTACTAAATTTAGTCAATGGAGTCAAGTTGACCAAAACTTTGACTATGAGTATCTTGATTATATGAAATAATATTTGAGTGTCATCTACACCATCGGAATCATGACCTTGAGCTCTACATTCTAGTCCTAGCTTTGACAAAATATGAAGACTTCGATTTGTGATCCTTTCTTAAGCCACCTGGATCATTCCTCCCCACTAAGTAGCTTTTATTCCACCAAAATCATCATCAAAATTTGCAATATATTGTACTCCCTCATCTACACAACAAGTTCCCTTACAGGAAAAACTTCTTTCTCCTTCACATTTTTACTTCGGAGCCATAAGTGATGAACTAACACTTGTATCCTATGCAAACATGTAGTATAATATTCGCAAAATACATATTCTTATACAAGACCAAACATTACCCAAGAAAACCCCATACCTGACAAGATTTTATGAAACACTCATGATTAAGTTTATATCAGACTCATAACGGAAATCAATATCGTAATTATCAACTAAAATACCAAAAATATGACTATGTTTCTTTCATAAGTAATGGCAAACACTTCATCACTTCTACAATCATATTGCAACATATGATTTATAAACATGGCCAAACTTAACTACTTATAAATCCCCATTTCTTACCCAAACAGGTTAATGGATATTTTTCCCGTAGTTGCTTCTCTTGTTGATGAACTCCATTGACATGTTCCTTCATAGGTCCTTTTTTGTCCTCCTTCGGTTGTTTCTCTGAATGGAGCTCCCAATATGTGGCTCTCTCATGTCCACTCTTAGTTCAATGGTTGCGAAAATTCTTCTTTCTCCAAACTTGCATGACCTCTTCCTTCCCTAATGTGGACAAGGGAATTCATGTTTTGGCCTCTTTCTAGTTATCCTTCTTTTCCAACACTTGGCAACAACATGGTTATACAAGCCATAAAAAGTACATGGTTTTCTATGCCACATGTTTTTTTTCATCATTAACAATTTTCTTTTAATCAAAAGGAACATTAGAATATGAGACCTTTTAAACCTTGTATATTTTTTTGTGGTGCAAATATGATGAGAAGAAATTTCCTTAGCTTTTCTTCTACATTTCTCACTGTCATGGGAAGATTGTGATGTGCTTTCAACATTCTCTTTCCTTGATGGTTTTGACAATGGCTTGGATTCTTTGTGTGAAGAACCCCTTTATTTTTTTTCCTTCGAATACTTTCCTTCAATGAACCCCAATCCTCCAAGTAGAGGTGTTTTTACAACATCTAATGGTTGAGTCATTCCTCAGCCATTGACACCAAGTCCTCCTACTTTATATCCTGTATTGGTAAGGAGTCTTATGTTTGCCCCTAAAATGGGTACCTGAATACTTCCAACATAAATAACATCATATGAAAATTAAATTGAAGAACTATAAACACTATTTATCTTATCCATTGATTATGAAGTAGGTGAGGATGGCTTCATTAAGACTTCGTTGCAATTCAACTTTTCCAAGACCCTTGTTGTGGTTTGTAATTCAAGCTACAATTTCTACTTCTCTTTTGCTTCTTGTAGAAGTATCATCATTTCATCATTATTTTATTGAAAGCTCTAGTTGATCTCTTCATTTGAATAATGATGAGAAGATGAAGATGAAGAATATTCATCTTTAGATGGAGATGGAGTGTCATCCTCCTCTCTCTCTTTCTCATTTTCCTCTTTTACCATTTTCTCCTCATAAACTGCAAACAATATATCTACCATGTTTTCCATCTTGTAGAAGGCCTTTTAGAAATATTGGTTCTTCTCCATTTTCCTTCTTGTTGCACACTTAATTAACAATCCCTGGTAAAAACATTACACCACTCTGATACCACTTGATCTGGGAAATTTACGTGAGTATTTTCAAACACAAATCCCCATTATACAAGACCTTTTACTGACATTTACATTTTCTTGTGAAATCATGAGCAATGAATATTCTTAAACAACTTTAGAAAACCATCAACATGAAACAAGGAACAATAATTATGAACATCCATAAACACACAATATGATAATGAAGTAGGGAGGAGGCTTCATTAGTTGTTGCAAGATGATGCGCACATGATGCATTCTTTTTCAATACAAGGATGAACCCCCTTATCTAGAGTGGTAGGTCTCTCCCTGAAGATGTTCTTATATCAAGAAATCTCTCTTAAAATCTCTCCTTTGACATTGCGGTGGCTAAATCTACAAGGAGTTGTTGCTCCATGATCTTCTACCCAAATCAGATCACCAGACAGAGCAAAATAAAATCAATGGAACAATAAGCCAATTCCCAATCGTGCTAGAAACAGTTGGATCTATGCTATACATATAAGAGACTACACTTGGAATCCTCACATGTCGGGGAAGGGTTTTGAGTTCGATGTAGATCTTGCGCTCCACTCAAGTGATCTGGCACGTCCGCACTAGCTCTCTATCCCTCCACACAATTGATGGGCCTCTAAATTAGACATAAATTAAGGCCCATGCCTCTAAATTAAACATAAATTAAGGCCCATATAACCATCCTTTAGCATATTAAACCTCTCTTTTTGCATTATATAATGTATTTTTAAATTTAATATGTTCATTAGGAAGGTTTATGAATACTTTCATATTTGTGCCTAATATTATTTATTTTTGTCGAATATTATGAGAATATTGGGCAGATTATGAAGATTTGGAGGAGGAGATAATTTAGGGACTTTCTCCCTACTATAGGAGGATCAATATTAAATAATAAATCAACAAGATATTATGGAATTATGGCACAAATTGTGGAACTCCAATGATTGAGAAAATCTAGTAATGTGTTCCCTGCTATTTAATGGAGATTCCTAGTATTGGGAACCAGATCCACTAATAAAGGGATTTTGATGGGGAAAGGTTCCTCCTTTCATGGGGAGTGATTCATAGTCATTTTTTATAAGTACCAAGTCAAATTTTCCTCTAGGGGTAGATTATTATTAGTCTTCTTGTGGAGAGAACTCGTATTTTTGCAGCTCCATTGTATTTTCTTGTAGGGAGGTAATTGTATTTATGAAAATAATGAAGTTTGGTGTCATGCTCAACTTTGAAATCTTGTTCTCCTACATAGGTCTCTAAGTTTCCTTGGGCTTGGCCATCCCAGGAGCCTTAGATCCCTTTTGTATAATTTTCTTTTCTTCTTGTCACTTCTTATTCACATGCATCTCTTGTTCTTGTTTCTTTCTATTTATACATTTAGTATTAATGATTTCTTGTTGTAGGATTGTGTTAAATGGTTGATGTAAGTTATTTTGTAGTATCATAAGCATCATTTCATCCTTGTAAAATATTTGGAAGGTCATAGTGGTCATTGAGCTACTTGGATTAGTTTTCTTATTCCCAAATCTAGATTTTTGGAACTCATTTGTGGCGAAGAACAATAAATTTATGCTATTTTTTAGAGCATGATAACAAAATTCAATCGAGTTGGTTCCACTAGAATTAGATCAAAAAAAAATTCTATTTAATACAAAAATCAACCCATTGCATTTTCACTTGTTTAAGTTAGGCATTTGATATATTTACTAGCTCACTAGTTCTTAAATTTCTAGATTTTAGACTAGTAATTTTCGTTATTGAATAAATATTTCCCATCTATAGATGAATTTGTGGATGGATGAAGAAAATAATGTTTTTTGTTGCATGGGATTCTACATTTTAGGGATACCTCATCCCGTTCACCTCATCCAAGCCTCATCCCCATGTCACCAAAAGCCACTAAAATCTCAATCCGAATTCTTGTTGTATTGAGCAAATATACCCATCTTGAAGCCCTTTATCGAGCTATGGGTAGTGTCCACCACCTCCATGCCTTATTCTTCCATTATCCACATTTCCCAGGCTCTATTCCCCCTTCTAGACCACTTCTTAAGCTTTCGGTCTTTTCTTGTAATAAATCAAGGAATCCTGTAACAGGTTGTTTTCCACCCAAATTGAGAAAAATCATCATTGAAGTTGGGATTATGCTTCTACTTGACCTCCAAGCCATCAAAATTGTTGTACCCCTCTTCCTCCACACTTGTCTCCCCTTCCAAATAACAAGGAAAGATTAGAATTTGCATTTATAAAATGAAAATATAAAGAAAAATAGTTATTTTTATTTATTAATTAGCACATGCATTCAATAGTTAATGCTCCCTATATCAGATTCCATGCTTAGTTAGTATAAATAATCACATGTGATAAATAGGGTTAAGTTAGGTTTCTTTTACATTTAGTTCATGATCTTTATGGAATTAGAATATGTTTCCTTGTACATTATTTCTAGCAATAGGTTAGGGTTCCATTTCGAGGAGTTCATTTTCTATAATTAGTTTAGGATTTGATTTCAGTACATGCACTCCATTACATCATGACATCAAAGGAATGGCACATTGTATGTTGCACATATAGTTTCGATACCTCTTATGTTTGTACGAACCCCGGGTTGATAATTAAATTCGGTAGCCTTGGGAGTTGCAGCATTCTTATTGCAATACCAAGGCTCATCAATGATCACGACTAAACAAAGACAACAAGTGATCTTCCTTGGAAGACCTTTAGATTAAAAGAAATAGATATCAACATATAACATACTGAACACAAATTCATGTAAGGAAGGGAACATAGATTTCCATTAATTATGAAAAGACCACTTCTAATGACGATCGTTCTGCAATTTCCTTTATGTTGGTATAAACTTAAGAGGTCAATGATCGTTGTGGATGACCATATCCTTCCACATAATGTAGTGCTTCCATTATCAGGAAGCCTACATAATGGAATACATCTCTTTATCATAGGTGGGGTACTTCTGAATTGTATCAGAAAGTGTATCACTATGATAGGCCACTAGATGCCCATGTTGGGTGAGGACTGCACTAATAACATAATCTGAGGTGTCTGTCTCAATTTAAAATGGTTGTTGTAGGTATGATAGTGTGATTACCATAACAGAGCAAAAGCGGAGCTTCAAATCAATGAAAATCTTCTGTTCGGACTCATACCAAGAAAAAAAAAAAATTCCCTGCCCTTAGTAATCTGACTCAAAGGCCAAGTGATATAGGAGAATCCCAACACAAACTTTCGATAGAAATTTCCAAGGCCAAAAAAGTTGCAAAGCTCCATTAGAGTGGTCGGGGATGGCCAATCCCAAATGACTTGGATCTTGGTTAGGTCCACATGCACGCCACGCTCATCTATGATGTAACCTAAGTATTGGACCTGGCTCATGCCAAAGGTGCATTTCTCCAAGTTGGCACACAATTTGTGTTGCCGAAGGGTTTGAAGGACTTGTCGAATGTGTTGTAAGTGTTCTTCCCAACTCTTACTAAAGATGAGGATGTCATCTAGATAAACCACCATGAACAAGTTGGTGAAGGGCTGCAAGATGTCATCCATTAGCCTCATAAAAGTAGTAGGGGCATTTGTCAACCCTAAGGGAATAACCAACCATTCATAAAGGCCTTTCTTGGATTTGAAGGTGGTCTTCCATACATTTGTGGGCTATATTGGATCCTGGTGGTAACCAAACTTCATATCTATTATGAAACCAGCTCACAAAAAGATAGAAAAGAGAGATAAACACCTTAGAATTCAGCCTCTTCGAGGGGGAAACCTCCTTTACATTACACAAATGAACGATTCTTTGATGATTCAAATGAAAAAACCTCCTTTCTATATATAGGAGTCTAAGCAGTCACAATATAACCCAGTTGACCTAACAATAATAATATAAAGCCACAAAAATAATAATAGAGGGATTCTATGGTGCACAGTAATAAAAATATGGGGACAATAGGGGCACAACAATATTAATAAGGGATATAACTACAATAGTAATGGGGTAATCATTGGTATTATAAGGACCTAACATGCCCCTCTCCTTAAAAAAAAGTGTTGTCCTCAACGCTTG
>APFE030258148.1:144568-172278 GCA_000404065.3 Pinus taeda
AGTGGTATGCTTCCTAGTTGCCATAATTTTGCTTTCCATTTTTCTTGCTAACCTGAATGCCTTCTCTAATGAAACAGGTTCCCAAAGGCGAACATCATGTTGGATATTATCCTTTAAAGACCCTATGAACACATCAATCCTATGCTCCTTTGGCATATCTTTTACCCTTATGTTCAATTTTGGAACTCCTCAATGTGCTCCATTATTGAACCCTTTTGTTTGAGACTTATCAATTGGCTAAAAAAAGTGTTGCTTTTTGTATCCTCATAATGTGTTGTCAATTCTTCCGTAAAAATTGCCCAAGCGATAATTTGTT
Source organism: Pinus taeda (assembly GCA_000404065.3). Classification (NCBI taxonomy): domain Eukaryota; kingdom Viridiplantae; phylum Streptophyta; class Pinopsida; order Pinales; family Pinaceae; genus Pinus; species Pinus taeda. Next base: position 144,885 of record APFE030258148.1, read on the forward strand.
TACAAGAGCAAAGCCATTGATACCATACAAACTGATTTGGTTCCAAATATAAAGTTGCAATACGTACCTTTTGTGTGTTTTGCACATTATTGAGATCGAAAAATTGGTCCATCTGTAATATCCATGTTGCGAGATCCTTGCCATCAAACTTCCTCATATCGATTTTTGGAATATAGTGGGTCTTCGATCCAACATTAGAGTCTATGGAATCATGATTAACATTTCTTTTGTTCTCATCATGAGTTTCCTTTACTACCCTTTCACGATTAGTGACCATTTCTTGTAGCAACTTATTCATATTTATCTTCAATTCTTCCATCCTATCATCCATGCCATCCATTTTAGCATCCATGCCATTCATCTTAGCTTCCATGCCATCCATATTAGATTCTACACCTTTCTTTAAACAATCCATCTTAGCTTATACACCTTTCTTTAAAACATCCATCTTAGCTTCTACATCTTTCATCTTAGATTCTGTTACTTTTTGTGCAAGTGACACTTGTTACACTTGGTGTCGTAATTTTTATATATCATGTTGCATTTCTTCCTCTTCTTCATGAGTCATGATAGAGCCTTCAGGTTGCTTACTAGGTGTTTGAATTTTCTTTCCTTGAGGCATCAATTATCGATAATAATGCTTTACTATGCCCTTTGAATTCCTTCAAACTAATTTTTCAAACCATGCTTATGCAAAAATTTAAAAAAAAATACACACCCTTTTTCACTTTGTAGGAGCTTGATATTGAATCTGATGTATCTTTGTAATTTTGGATCATCTAGTTCTGAAATTGCGATCTTTAGTAGCCCTCTGTGTCCTCTTTCCAATGCCACTAGTCTGATCCAAATTGGATTCTCCAAGAAAGAGTTATGCACAATCTTCCAAGATGACCTGATTATAGACCTTTCCAAAAGAGAAAACTTGTATGAAGTGCCACGTGTCACTATTTCAACCTTTTGCACTAAAAAATATACAAGAAACTACAGTCTGTCCTCTTTCTATACCTTCTTACAAAATTTCAATCCAATGCTCATAGAGAAAGTTATGATGATCTTCCCCAGGTCACCTGTTTGGAATGTAATTCAAGAGTCTGCAAAAAGACCAACTTCCTCAGATCATATCTCCACAAATATAGCGTGAAAATCTCTGAAATTTGGACCTGAGGTTCAGTGCAATTTTGTCTCAAATGGGCTTTTCTTTTCTCTTATGAAACGTTGCAGAAAAAAAGGTTATAGCAAAAATGCCACGATGACCTATTTGGAGCAGTGAAACCCTAGAATCCAAAGCTCTGATACCAAATGTTATGAAACCATCTCACAAAAAGATAGAAAAGAGAGATAAACACCTTAGAATTCAGCCTCTTTGAGGGGGAAACCTCCTTTACATTACACAAGTGAACAATTCTTCGATGATTCAAATGACAAAACCTCCTTTCTATATATAGGAGTCTAAGGAGTCACAATATAACCCAGCCGACCTAACAATAATAATATAAAGCCACAAAAATAACAATAGAGGGATTCTATGGGGCATAGTAATAAAAATATGGGGACAATAGGGGTACAACAATATTAATAAGGGATACAAATACAATAGTAATGGGGTAATCACTAGTATTATAAGGACCTAACAATATCCATCTTGCTGAAATACTTTTCTCCCTTGAGTTGGTCCAGAAAGTCATCGATTCATGGGATTTGATATATGTTCTTGACAGTGATTTTGTTTAGTACTTGATAATCAATGTAGAGACCCCAGGTGCCATCCTTCTTCTGTACAAGTACAACTGGGCCCCCACAAGGCGAGGAACTTGGTTGGATGTGCCCTTTCTGTAGCAACTCTTAGGTTTTCCACTCGATCTTTTCATTTTCTAGAATGGAGCGACGATATATTGGCCCATTGGGTAGAGGTGCTCCAGGAATCAGATCAATTGAATGCTTGTCCTGACAATGCAAGGGTACCCTTGCGAGTGAGGAGAATATGTCCTTGTATTATTCCATGACCTTATCCACATGCTTCTACTACTTGGTGGAACTGTTCCCAGGGGCCATGGATGTGGCTATGACCTTCCCCTTACGTTGAGAGTGAATCAGGAAGGAAACAAATTTCCCAATCTAGGAGATGACCTTACTACATTGCTTAGCAGAGATCAAAGAGATGGCGGTAGGTGGAGCTACCTCCAATATCCTGTATAACTTAGTACCCAAATAAATAACAATAGAGCAAGCTCTATACTCATATACAACATGCCTTTTCCAGATGTATGGTTGTCCTAATAAAACATCACAAACTTCAAGAGGAGAAACATCACACAATACCTCATCTTTGAAGGGCTTGATCTTGTAGGGAAGGCGACATTGTTGGCTGACGCGGAGATCTCGTCCTTGGTGAAGCCACCCGATTGTATACGACTATGGATGTTCTATAGTCGGTAGGCCCAATCGCTTCATGACCTTCACTGAAATGAGGTTCTTTTGGCTCCCATTGTTGACAAGGAACTATAGTGGAGATCCCTTCGCCCACATCTATGAGTGGAATAGGCGCTCCCCCTCTTCTGGATCTTCAGGTTCAATATTCTAGATCTTGTTGGTGGCCAAATTGGCATGAGGCTTCGCGTCAATGATTTGGTTCCATTTTTCATTCCCCTTGTCAAGTTTTGACTCAGAGTTAGAACATGTGTCTGACTTAGAAGCCGTCAGCTCAACCACCAATGACTTCTTGGCCTAACAATCACTTATGTTGTGAGTGGAGCTCTTATGCAACTCACACCACTTTCCCATGTCCTTATTTTTCTTCGTGGTGTTTTTCTTTGCTTGCAACTTTCATGGGTTCTCTAGGGTTGCCCGATCTTGGCCTTTCCCTTTGCTTTGTAGTTTGGGGTCACCTTTCCCTTGCTTCATATTCACAAATCCAAAGTCTCACTTTTTCTATTTAAGCTTCTGCTCAATCTTGACAGCGTATTGGTACGTCATGCCAAGTGAGGAGATGTCCGGGAACTCCATCTCATATTAGATGTACCTGTGTATGGATTCATGGTACTTGAGTACCAAATGTTTCTCAGAATCCTTGCTACCCAACTTCGTGTGAAGGGTATGAAAAACATTGGTAAACTCTGGCACATCTTGGTCCCTTCCCTATCACAGTGTGGTCCACTTTATTTATTTATCCTCATAGCTACTAATAGGGTAGTATTGTTCCTTGATGGCATCTCAGAATGAATCCCAAGTGGGTGGGGTTGAAAATAGTGAGGGTATGCTTTCATCGTTCTGCTCATAGTAGGTTTCCCACCAGTCCTTGATGTTGGGGGCATATTTGAGAAGAGAAAAAGTAATATTTTCCTAAATGGAAAAATCATGAACAAAAATATATCCTTCTAGCAAATTTAACCATTTATCTATGGCATCTTCATCTATCTGACCCTAAAATATGGGAATGTCAAAGTTAACTTCCACCTTAAAGGGTGTGGCGCTTTTAGAGTAGCTGCTAGAAGTAGATGTGTTGCCCTTGGTTAACCACTGAAGGATCTGGGCAAAGTTGTCCATCACCGCATTCCTCTGTCGCTTGAGGGCTTCTTCGATCAAGATTTTGAAAGGATCTCCTATCCCCTCGTCTTTATTTTCTTTCCCCATGGGAGGCCGTCAAGATTTTTGAGGATGGTCTTGCAAAGGTTCAACTAGTTCAAGCCCTAACTTGTTATATCCCGACCTTGTTGGGGACATGCAAAGAAAGACAGAGAAAGAGCAGACCGCTCTGATTCCACTGATCTAAACTTAAATGGGAATGCAACAAATTACAGATATAACCATAAGTACAAATATGCAACAAAAATAACACTTCATTTTATTAATATCAAATACTAAAATATGATTACAAACAAAATGGAAATAAGACTAGCTCAGGCGATGATAGCTTATCTTTGAGAAGAGATGTGGTAGCTACATGCCTCTTAGCTGTGTTACAATGAGGCTCCAAGGCCTATTTATTATTGAGAACAATGGAAAACCCTAAACATCTAGAAACCTAACCCTAAGAGATGAAGCACCAAAACTGTGGGCTTATTTTGGGTAAATTAATACATTAATTTCCTGGGGTCGTAACTTTGGCATACGATCTCCATTTGGATATCATAATACCTTGTTTCAAATATCTTGAAGAGTAGGTTGAAAATAAGTATCTCACCGCATTTGGGATTTTTATGGTCTCTCCATTTTCCCTAAAATTGTTGTTTCAAGCTTTAAAACAACTCCGAAAGTTCATGATCTGAAAAATTGCCAAAAATAGTAAATTGTGCTACAATTAAGGAAACAGAAAAATTAAAAGAGACATTGTTGGGGGTCCAAGTGGAATAGGAGGGTGGTCACCAATATCCACCTAGATCATGAGTTCTCCTGTCACGACCTCTAACTTTCATAACCCGCATCATTGCCACAAACTCACAGTGCCCAGTGAAAAGGTGGGTATGGCGAATTGCCTGTACAGGTGGTGGCCCAAGCCCAGAAGCCTTTCACTTCTAGGTGACTCTACTATGTCGTACTCCTACCATGGGAGAAGAAACAATAATTTCCATGATAAAATTCAATGAACCTCTATCGGTCTTATCTCATTCACCCCATCCTTGTCGTCCAACCCATACATGAACTCAGCTTCCACACACCATAATCACTTTTCATAGTAACCAGAAGAATAATTTAAAATACCAACAACATAAGTGTAGTCCCTGAACCCAAACCGTTGCATACCTTTGACTGAAACCCCACAAAGACTTCCACAAAGGCCAAGGGAATGGGACTCAAGAAGACAAAACGAAAACATTACAGTTCCGAGACCAACAAATGTCTAGGGAGTAAAGCTTCCACCCAACCCCAAGGATTATAGTAAAACAAAGCCTGGTTACATAGATGAAGAAGACCCAACCCCAAACCCCAGGATTATCAAACCAAACCAGATAGATATGGTCTCAAGGATTGGCGACAGAGACCCACATCCCATATAACCCCATCCAAGAAAGCATAATTTCGAAATAAACTGACACATAGACCATACCAATCAGTATGACATACTACTTCAAGGATATAGGCACCGATAGTTTCTAGAAACCCCATTTTCTCCCACCCGCAGGAAATTCAACCCCATGCAAACCCAAATCCCATAACTTGACAAGGTGATGCATGTAGGAGGGAGAGAAAAAATAATTCACATACCAGATGACCCTTGCCTAGAGAAGATTAGTCTTCCACCTTTCCTGGAGCCTCGAAGCTCCTCTACACTCAAAGTCACCCTTCCACACTACCTTCCCCTATAAATAGAACCTACTAACAACCCTCACAAAGCACTTGACACCAAACCATACCAAAGACACAATGTCATTACAATCTCTTGTGGGAGTATTAACCTCTTGCATGAAAGGAGCCACCACACCTATCACCTCGAGCGCATGGAGGATGGTGGGCTTGTACCCCAATGTCCTTCGCATTTTAACTATATTGATGGGAGTGTCATCCAAATCGCACCCTGATCAGGGATATAATAAATTCATTATTTAATTAAAAAAAAATTAATAAAAAAAATTCTTGTTAGACTAGCGAATCTGACAAATAATTCAAATCCTAATGAAAATTGAAAAAACAAAACCATTATACATATATTTGGCTTAGTGGGTCCTAACCCAAGTTCAGAGTTAGTTTCGCCAAATGAATCCCTACACTACTGGCCCTTTCGGCATCAACTCGCAAAGCGTGAATTGAAGTCTCACTCTAAGCAGTATGGGGGGATGCTGGAACCAAGTTTTCACATCTAGAGATGAGTGTGATGTCGTTTTATGCCCTAAATCTACCTTCATGCAGATCGATAAGCCTTTATGGCTTATTGGTGTAAATCCCTTTAGTCAGTCTCAAAACCTTTGCGAACGTTCACAGCTGTCTTTCACAGATCCTGAATATGTGAATCATCAACTTATGCGCATCAAAGATTACTCTTAACCTAGTAATTACTTAGATCATCATAAGTGTTTAATAACTTCCGCATACAATAAGAAAATCTTCGCGTAAACAATTAACAGTAATTGCATTCATGTAACAATATCAATCATGTAAAGTCGCGCATTAATACACCATTATTTCATAAACCCATTATAACTTAAGGCGCATTCATATAAACAGAAGTAAACACATAGGAATTGCTGAAACAATCTCTTGATTAATGCTTCAATTCTTCTTACAGACTCTAGACTTCCCTGTGCACTCAGCTGCAAGGGTCCACGCACTCAGCTGTAGAATCTACTCTAGACCTCTATGCACACAACTGCATAGCCTCTCTCTTACTCCAATACATCTTCACTCTTCCTTCTATTGACCCATTACATTTGTCTCCATCATCAATACTTTTGTTAGACATCCTAAGACACACCTATTTATACAATCCCATGGTCCGCAGACCATGGGTAGATCTTCAAAAGCCGACTCAACTTACATAAAAGAAGGGTAAAACCCTTTATGACACTTTAATTATCTACGCATTCTGCGACCACAACGTTCAAAGACTTTACATTTTATACAACAAAACTTGGGATTTTCCCCAAAACATGGGCTTTTGCCCCAAAATTGATCCTAGGGGACCCCATCCCAATAGGCCCCCAACACAAATATCATGACTCGCCCTCGAGTCACTTTGCTAGCATGGAAATCTTACTGTGAAGACCTCCCAACTCTACTTGTGCCACTGCCACTTCAGCCACGCACTACATGGCTTCCTGTTTGATTTGCTCCACCAATTGCTCTATTCTCGATCCTGCATTGCCTTCCTTGATTTATTGTTGCATGCTCTGTAGGCTCACCAATGTAGGCGCAGATAATTTAGCGTTGCCTTCCTGAACATTGGCGGAGATAATTTAGGCCTCATAATGTAGGCGTAAAATCTTCTGCACTGTCACTTTTCCTGCATAATGGCCTCCACAGCTCCTCCATGAGCTTCAACAAGGATACTATTTCGTTCAAAATCAGGCACATAATGTTACAATATTTTGTCTGACCCCATCTTGTACAAATGCCCAGTAATAACTGAAAAGTCTGTTGTGTGCACTACTAATTCTTTCTTCTATTGACTCGTCTATCACTGTGGAGCTGTCCCTGTGGTTAGAAATTGGATAATGTCTAGAAAGTGTTATCCTCTATGCACACCGCTAAGAGTTGCGTGTCAGGTAGCCCTACCTCCAAATTACTAGGATCCTCTCCTATTTCATTGCACGATAGATGATTTGGCCCTACATTCAATCTTCCAGGTTTCACAATTACTTCAAAATCATACTCCTGAAACAACAAGAACGATCTGCATATTGCCCCCCCCCCCAACACAAGCTTATTAACTAAATATGTGAATGTAGAATGGTATGTGTACATCTTAAAATGTCTACCTAACAAGTAATGCTTGAACTTCTAGAGCGTGTACACCATTTCCAAGCCTTCGCACTCTGTCTTTGTGTAATTATTTTCGTCCTTAGACAACTTCCTTCTCGCAAATGCTATAGGGTGATCCAATTCTCTTTCACTGGCCTGTGTCAACACTTCTTCTAGTGCAATACATGAAGCATACACATGTATATGAAATTCCTTCTTCCAATCTGGGAATACTAGGATCAGTACAGTGACCATTTTCTCCTTTATTACATCCTAGCTTCACTGACATTGTTCGTCCCAATAAAATGTAGCGCCCTTTTTTAGTAGATTTTCCATAGGCATTGTAATTTGAGCATAACCTTTAATGAATTTTTGATAGTATCCAATATGACCCAGTGTTGCATGCAGCTCTTTAACACTCCTTGGCCCTTCCAAATTAATGATAACTATGATCTTAGCAAGGTCCACCACTAATCCTTATCTACACACTACATGACCCAACAGGATTCTAAAAGGGACGCAAAACATAAATTTCTTTAATTTTAGCATGATCTGATACCTCTCACACATATCCAACATCAAGCGCAAATTGGTTACATGGCACTTTACCAATCCAAACACTGTCTAATCATCAAAATATACCTCCAAAAATTTGTGAATGAACTCTTTGAACACCACAATGACTACGTGCGAGAAGATCGCTAACACATTCTTAAGCCCAAAAGGCATCACAATATACTCGAGGCATCCCCATTCTGTTGCGAAGGTTGTCTTGCTCCTATCTTCTGGTGCGATATTAATCTGATGGTATCCAGAGAACTCATTAGTGATTGAATAGGCCTCCTGCCCTCCAAGGTTATCCAGTACTTCATCTTTGAATGGTGTTGGAAAAGGATCATGGACGTAAGCATCATTAAGCTTCCTAGGATCGATGAAAATCCTTATTTCATCCTTTTGCTTCTTTTCCTGAACTACCATTAGACTCACCCAATCAGATTCCTCCATCAGTTCAATAATACCTGCTACAAACATCTTTTCCAACTCCAGATGAACATTTTCCTTGTATTTGGGATTAAAGCGATATGGCCTCTACTTAATAGGCTTCACATCCAGTTTCAAATTTATTTTCATTGTTCCCAAATTACCTATGATGCCTTTCAAGTCTAAAAATTTCATGGGAAACAAATCCTGATATTCGTGAAGCAACTCAGTGACCTTGTCCACCATAGCATCATCCCATTAGTCCCCTATCTTCGCAAACTTCGGTTCTGCCTCTGTGCCAATATTTATCTGTCTATTTTTCAGTGATGCAGTGATATTTGGATTCTCTACCTATGGCCCCTCAACTTTGTGGTGGTCTTCTACCTCTAGGATGTTAATGTTCCTTGGATCCTCCTCTTCTTCTTCAGCAGTCACATTATAGCACTCCAGCGCATGGCGCGACTGGGTGCTCCAATATGTTTGAATCAAGTCCAAAGGATCTTGTGGTACTTTGAAGATCACTGCCTTAACCTCCTACAATGCCTCATTAATGCATTTGAACCCATCTTCAAATTTGAATGTCATCAAGAATCCTTGTCTCAAAATGTCCCACTGTTCAGTGTCGCGGTGGAGCATTGTTTCTAGGTACCAATTCATTGGTATTATATCCAAATTGTGACAGAATAAATGCACCCACTAAGGTTGCAACTCCATTCCATAGTCGTCAGTCCATTTTGCTAAATGATCATGCGGATCATTCCTTCCATCATATTTCTCTTTTAGCCAAACTTTTGGGCAACCAAACTATAATCTCATCATTTTTTTGTATTCATGCCATCCATCAAAATTGTCTTTATGTGTACCCCACTATCTTGCAGGCACAACACGCAGTGCCAAATCCAAGGCTTGGAAACAATGCTTCTCTGGTATTTCCCTTTCAAATTCATCCAAAAATTTATCTATGTCAGTTATACCATCATAATAAGGAAAATTCCTTACCTCCGATGATACACAACACAACAATTTAGTCATCATGTTATAGTGCAGTGTAGATACTTCGTGCAACCTACTATGCCAGTGTTCCAATTCCTCATCTAAATATGATGTACAGGAACTTTCATGATCCCATGCAATGCATCCATCAGCCATCGAATTAATCCAATCATGATCTTGCACTGTTATTTTATAGGTCTGGTCCAAATCATTGTCATTTTCCTCATAATAGTAGACTGGTTCAGTATAGCATGGTCCTTCTGTAGGGTCCAAAGTTACTACCAGGCGGAGCGATTTTATTTCAAATGACATCCTCTGTTTCTTCAAATTGATTACCCCATTCATGTTGATAGCCCAATCAATCCCAAGGAGTGCAAGGTATGGATTGTTATCATCCACAATCTCCATCACTTCAAAATCAGCGAATGCGCCCACGCCTTCAATTTCTATTGTCACTCCCTACAATATCCCCATAGGGATAATATTTTGTTGATTTTCCATCCTCAGTTGAATCAAATACCACTATAGCATAGGTATCCCCATTCTTTCCCACGTTTTTTTATGAAAAACATTCGCATTCAATCCAAGATCCAAAATAACTTGATCCATTTCATACTCTCCTATTTGCATAGTGAGCCTCATCTCACACTTTGTTCTTGCCTTATCCTTACCAATTTTTCTGACTACGCGAGGTCCTTCAGGAGTATTTTCTTTAGTGGCACATTTGTTTATCAACTCCTATAATCCTTTCACGGCCTTGCTATCACGTAGTAGCTTCATACAGGTCTCCAAGAAAGTAGTAAGCATGGAGGGGTCAACTTCTTCAAATAGCTTGTCCTAACTTCCTGAGGTAGAAGCCTCAGCGAAGCTTTTCTTCGTTGAATCCATGAATGTTTCTTTCGCGAACTCCAATTCAAACCCAACCTCTTTTTTCGGGGCCTTGCAGAACCACTCACATTTTTCAGGTTGCTTTCCTTTATCCTCGCTAGTTGTCATTCCATTTTGCAGCACGATATTTACATTGGGATCCTCTTTGTGGGGTTTGACTGTTATCATCTGTAGGTTATGGGTGGGTTGCTAAGGTTTCGCCCTCTTCTCCTACATCTTACTTATCAATATAGCATTCTTCTATCATGCGATCAAACTGAGTACAGTATCAGCATGACATGCACGTCTGGCTCATATGTTCCCATGCGTAGTGTCCTGGCACTCTACAATTGTAGAAAATAACTTGTCCCTAACCTCTACTAGATCCTCCTCCTCCTCGGCCTCGTCCATGGCTCTGATATCCTCTGCGCACTCCCCCAGCACCTTGATCCTAAGGCTGAGTTTCTATTTGCATTCGATACACAGGCGTTCCTTCCCTCATCAACTTATAGCTATGGCACTTACGCTCATCGTGACCCACCAATTTATAGAAGTTGCAGAATAACTATTGCAGTGTCTACATAAATTTCTGCAACAAGTGGCAAATGTCTATTACATGTTTTCTAGCTACATGATAGATAGCGCACCACAACATGAGCCTTGTACTTGGCCCTACTTGAGTTTTCAGCCTTAGACACATTGGCCCTCCACTTGCAACATAGTTCGTGAAGACAGGGAAATTTTCTTTATCATGCCCCTAGATTTTACACTTTAGGCACCAAACTTCTTCATGCACCTCTAGCCAAGCCACTCTATCCTTCTTCAAGCTTTGAAACTCTAGGCAAAGATTCTACAACTCCGCGTGAAGCTGCTGAACTCACAAAGCAGCATCTTGAATAGGTGTTTCATGCAGTCTCATCGCAATTTCAAGGGTTTCTACTTAGGTTCCTATCTTTTTCTATGATAAGGAAACCCTTAAGTGAGACAAGAGTGAGGCTACAAACCATTCACGATGTTTCCCATCTTTTACGCTCATGTTAGCTTCACGGATCTGGCACTTCAGTCTTTAATCCAGCTCCTAGGGTGTTTCACCTGACGTCATCATGATTTCCTTGAATCCAACGACTGATTGCGATTCAGAGTTGGGCTTACTGAATTCCTTATTCAGTGTGGTCTTCCACCAATGATTCCATTGGGTTATCAGTGCAGTACTTAATGTACCATGTCAAGGTGCGATCTTGTAGAGTAGTAACCAAATGCGCTTTCTTCATATGATCATCCATAATATTCTGTGTTGTCCATAGGACCTTCGCAACAAACCAAAACTAGTCTGGGTCCTCATTTCCCACGCCCTTGAAAACAAGAAACTTCATCATATTTGACATATTGAATGGTGGCAGAGGTGGTGGTGGTGTGGGCGAAGGTGTATGTTGTGGAGGTGGTGTGGGTGGATGAGGTATTCATAGAAACCCTTGTCTTATTAAATGGACATCGCTCCGTGGTGAAGCTTGTGTTGCTCCCTCGTCGTCACTCATAGGAGGCTCAATCAGCGGGCTATATTCATGGCTTGTTCTCCCTCTATCGTTGAAGAAATTTGCACTTCGTGTAGCTCCAAACATCAAAGGTAATGGCATGACCCGCTTTTCACACAAGATCATTTTAATCCAAGTATTCAAAGAACATAAATACTTACCTCGCGGTCCCTTGAAGAAGTGTCGCTTTGCTTCCTTGTAGCTAAGTGAGGTATTGACCATAAATTCTGTCACAAATCCTCCTATGATTCGATCAAGCCAATGATCAACAACACATGCGAGCTTATCTTTAGAAGCTTCCAATACCCGCACTAGCTCCGGGGTCCACATTATTAGATCATCCATCCTCAACCTTCCTTGGTCATTTGCCAATTTAGTGATCCACTCATATAGTTTGATCAGGAAGGTGAAAAAGAAGATTTCATGTATTTCTATGTATAGGTATCTTTCCAACCACTGTTATTTTGTTAGGCATGGGTTTCTATTTTCTTGGGCCATGAATTCGTGGATCTTTCTATCCAACCACTCCTCAATTTATTTCTTAGTTGGATTCCAGTGATGCAACATCACACATCTCTTTATGCAGATCTTGGTTCTAGCAATGGAACCATTTGTTGGTTTAGTGGGTCCTGACCCAGGTTCAGAGTTAGTTTTGCCAAACAAATCCCTATGCTATTGGCCCTTTCGGCAAAAACCCATGGAGCGCGGACTGAAGTCTCACCCGAAGTAGTATGGGGGGATGTTGGAATCAAGCTTTTGCACCCAAAGATGAGCATGATGTCGTTTTATGCCCTAAATCGGCCTTCATACAGATCGATAAGCCTTTAATGCTTATTGATATAACTACCCTTAATCAACTTTTGTACCTCCACGAATGTTTACGACTGTCTTTCAGAGACCTTGAATATGTGAATTAGCTACTTATGCGCACCAAAGATTACTTATAACCTAGTAATTACTCTGATCGGCTTAAGTGTTCAATAAATTCAACATATAACAAGATATTTTTCATGTAAATAGTTAACAGTAATTGCATTCATGTAACAATGTAAATCATGTAAAGTTGCTCATTAATACATCATTATATCATAAACTCATTATAATATAAGGCACATTCATATAAATAAAGTAAAGAGATAAACACAAGTATTTCCACAACGATCTTCTTTATTAATACTTCAGTTCTTCTCAGACTCAAGACTTCCCTATGCACTCAGCTGCAGGGGTCCGCACACTCAGTTGCAGACTCTACTATAGGCCTTTGCACACATAGTTGCAGAGCCTATCTTCTACTCCAAGACTTCTTCTCTCTTCCTTCTATTGACCCATTATATTCGTCTCCATCATCAGTGCTTTTCTTAGACATCCTAAGACACACCTATTTATACAATCCCATGGTCTGCAGACCATGGGTAGATCTTCAAAAGCCAACTCAACTTACATAAAAGAAGAGCAAAACCCTTTATGACATTTTAAATGTCCAAAATTTGTGGAGACTTTACATTTTATACAACAAAACTTGGGCTTTTTCCCCAAAATTGACCCTAGGGGACCCCATCCCAACACATATAAGCTCCCATTTTAAATAATATTTTAGTTTTCATTTTTTTTATTGCATTGCCAATTTTGGCTTTGTAGCACCTGCAAATCAAAAAGTAAATTTTATAAATACTTTTATTTACTTTTAAGTTGTTGTTATGAGAAAAAAAATAGTTTGTAAAGGAAACAAAGGTAGATAACAAGTATTTTTGTTTTTAATAGAATAAAAAAGAAAAGTTTGTTGAGAAGATGGAAATGGGTGTGGACTTAGTAAATGATTCAAAACTTCCATATAGTTAGGGAAGGTAGTTATCTCTTTCTTTTCTTGACACCGTAGATAAAAGATCCCGAGAGGGATAAGAAGGGGTTAGCCACCAGGAGGAGGAACGACCTGCAGAAAGAGAAAGAGATAGAACTAGCAGGAGAGGTTGTCTTGAGTTGGTCTTGAACCAGTGGAAACTCTCCATTTAGATATATAATCTGATGTTATCAACTCGACCAGGAGGTTCTTGAGGTCTGAGGACTGAGTTAACCTATGACAGTTGCAAGATACCAACTATGCTGCAAGTAGAAGCTATGGGGGAACTTGGACATAATTTCTTGTTCCATTGGAAGGGAGGAGTAGCCTCATCCTTCATCTTTCTTCTTGATTGTTTGCGTAATTCACAGATAAGTATTGTTTCCTCACTAAGAATTTACTTCCTAATAGATGTGCTAACTGTTGAAGAAATATTGTTGATGTATTAATTGTGTGTGGTAATATAGTGATTTCCTTTCATTTAAGAACCATGGACTAGTTGTTGAGCCACACTTTTAATATTCATAAACATGAATAGTTCACTTTAAGGAATTTTAATATTCATAAACATAAATAGTTCATTGTAAGGCCTAGATGGTATGTAATACAGACACAAGAACTCTGTAATGGTTAATCGTTAGCTGACCAAACCCAGTATACAGGCGAGAAATAAATTGAGTACATTATTTAAGTAGAATGATTTGATACAAGATCGATATCATAGAGTACTGGATTTTGCTGTGCCTGAAATATAAGCTACCTGTTCTGTTAGGACTATGCTTTTTTATTTATCAGTGAATTATTTAAAACTAAATAATGGAAAGGTTGTAGTACTCAAGAACGAGATGGTACTCATGGCATAATTCAATCCACTTCTAGATAAACCAGTCAACTAAATACCATAAATAAACCTTCAAGTCCACTCGGATTTAAACCCCTTGGTAACATTAACTAACAATTGGTTGCTGGTATAAAACCTCAGGGAACCTCTCAGATCATATAGGATAGGCGAGATGTTGTAACAACTATCAATCCTGGTTTCATTTCACCCTTTAATCCGAGACGGAAATAAAGATTGGAAATAAAAAAAATATTCCCAAGAAGGGTTGGCAGATATTTAGAAATACACAAAAGGGCACAACACCCTAAACACGTTGTGATGGAAAAGATAGTAAATATGAATAGAATTTATTCTTGAGTCTAAACATTAAATGACTTAACAAGTCACATAGACCCTCAATGAGGGTAACCTATAAACCGAATTTAATAGTGAAAGAATCCTTAAATAGATTACAAAAATACAAGCTCATATTGTTAATGTACAACTCGCATGAGTTTCCATGTAAAAATCAGAACAATCAAGCAAGGACCAAATTTAAATATGATGGTGAACAACCGGGCACATACAAAAATTATGATATTATTATAAATTCCACAGGGTCGAGGGCCTTCACAATTTCAAATGTTAGCAGTGCCATAACTCGAGCAAGGTCAAGGGCCTCGAAACTTCAAAAAAATAGTATCGTTATAATACAAGCTGAGCCCGGGACCTTGGGTGTAAAATAAATAAAATGGTCTTAATTAGAAGGGGCTAGGGTCTCTTCAAGAACCCATTAGACTATATTAGGTTTAGGTAGCCAACAAATGCAGGATGTTATGTAGAAACCCATATATATTTTAAATAGTCCACAAATAATACCTAAAAGTAATAAAATAGGAAATTTATCCCTAGACACAGAAGAAAACACAGATTTGTTCAAATTCCAACCTGGAAGTGAGAGACAATCCAAGTTGAGTAAACCCCCGATAGCCATACCGTTGAAAACGACTATGAAATCATACTGCTCCACTTGCATTAAGAGAATATATTAAGTCAGGTTAATCATTTCAGAGAATCAAAAGTAATAGTTTTTCAATTACTTGAACCAGCTAGCAAAGGCTCACCTAATATATTTGTGAAGGTAAGGATTCCTTTAGCTAATCATAAGCATAAAAAAAATGGGAAAAATGAAGGTTTTCATCCATAAACCAAAACATAAATTCTTGCACAGTCAAAGTAAGGATAAGATTAAAATTGACACTACAACAGAAACATCGTGAAATGATACTGTAAAGTTTTAGAGAACCAACGAACTCATGAGGAACTTGCTGAGTTTCATACTTCTCCAAGATAGAGGAAGAATGAGAGTCGCCAGCAACAACACCGCGGTTAGTTACCCTAACAGTAGCTCGACAGATTGTGACCATCAGATCAACATCATGTAACTCCTTCTCTAGATTGCAGCCAAGTGGTGGTTAGAATATGTGTGCATCTAGATGTGTGCCTCAGTGTATTGAGAACCATCCAGTTAATAACATACCATGCAAGAAATGAAGCATTGAATAGAATGGTTTCCAAAATTCATTCAATATCATACCATGTGAGAAATAAGTATCGAATAGACCGACCTCCAAAATACATTCAATGAATTTATGATAATCATAGGTAGTTGGGTTTCATGAACTAAAGTACATTAATATATTATGACCCTAATGCATGTCATGAAATACTTTGATTAGTGGGATTTTTGTATAGTTAGTCAAGTAGATAGAATGAAAGCATTTTCTTTTTTCAACATGGTCATGTTATGGTATTTATGTGTTACAAGTGGTATTAGAGCTATAGGTTGCAACACGGTGACTTGAATTGGGCACTCAAGAATAATAAATTGTAAATGTTACATAGAGAGAAAGGGATCGACAGCTAAGGAAATGAGGAGTGGAGTTGGAATTCCTCTGCCTCGAAGACCCTCAGTGGGTTCGGGGTTTGTACCATTTTCTGAAGCTAACCCATAGATGTGGATCTAGATGGGAGGGGAGACCAACAATTCCAATGTTGTGTTATTAGAGATAGTGCAACAGTTGTTGGTAGAAATGGAAAATCTGCCTGAAGACAATGAACGATTAAGGTTGGAGAAAGAAATGATCTTGAAAAGTCTTTTTGATAGGCAAAATTAGTGAAATCCCACACCTATTCCTTACGAAGGAAACATAACTGAAGTGCATGCTCAAGAATAAAATCGCCATGAGATTGAAGGAGATCAAATTAAGCATGAGGAGGGGTCTGAGAATGTTTTAGGCATAAAGGGGGCCAAGAGACAAAAAGTAGAATTGCAGGGAGAATTTAAGAAAATTAAACCACCTCTGTTTGATGGAGAAATGGAAGAAGCTGCAAAAGCCTAATCGATAATCATGAACAAGTACTTTCAAATTTACGAGTATGATGATAATTTAAAAGCCAGATTGACCATATACTAATTACAAGGTAAAGCCACCTTATGGTGGGAAGAGGTGAAAACTGTGAGGAATATTGATGAACAAGATGTAACTTCGGATAAATTTCAGAAACATTTCAAAGATAAGTACTTGATAGAAAGATTTTATGATGAAAAGGCCAAAGAATTTCATGACTTGAAATTGGGACAACAAATTATAGTTGAATACATAACTAGGTTCACATATATGTTAGACTTTAAGCTTGGTCATTTTTTGGAAAGTATGATCCATATTGTCCATAGTACTATGTTCATTATGTCGACATTTCACATATATGTTAATGTATCTCCCATACATTCGCGAGGAGAAGGCCAAGTTACAGATTTTTGTCAGCAGCCTCCCAACCTTTATGAAAGAAAAATTGGAATTTAACAGTCCAAGAACGATGGATGAAGATATTTGCAAAGCCCGACTTTGTTATCAATAATTGAAAACAAGAGGGGAAAGTGACAAAAACCAGATGAATAAAAAAGAATAGAAAGGATTTCCAAACAAAAATATGAAAATGATTGGGGAAAAAAATACTTTAGGAAACAAAATGGCTGCAAGGGAAAAATAAGTAGAAGCTGAAGGTACAAGGAGAAAAAAGGCAAGGTGAAGCATCCAGTAAACCTGAATCTATACATATATAGACCCCATCATTACAATGTTGGGGCTATGGAGAACCACACTACTATAAAAAATTCCCTCATCGCACTCGAGCAGAGACAACAACTCACATTGAAGAGGCTTCCACAGTGGGTGATATGGTGAGGAGCATACCAAAAATTAATGCAGCCTTAGATGATCATTAGGCCAAATATCAACCCACAATGGTGGAATTTGAAGGTGAGATTGTTGATCATTCTATTTTTGTTTTGGTAGACCTAGGAGCAAGTTTGAGTTATATCAGTCCTAAAATTATTGAGTTGAGTTGGTTACCAGCTGTTAAATTCAACAACCCATGGCTGGTGCAACTGGCCAAAGGAACAAAAAGAAGAGTCACTACAAAAGTAAATGACTATCTTATAGAGATTACAGGACAACGAGTTAAAGTGAACTTAAATATATTTCCTCTAGGACCATACAATGTATTAATTGGGATGTATTGGCTGGAGAGCCATTGGTCTCTAGTAAACTATAGGGACAAAAATATCAGTTTCCTCACCGAAGAAGGCATGAGACAAGATATTTAGAGTAATAAAAGGGATATTAAGTTACTACACATTACAACAAATCAACTAGGAAAATGCATTCGAAAGGGTTTTCAAAATTATGTAGTGCAAGTCTATTACAACAATTCCAAGGATAAATTGCACACTTTAGAAGGCCTACTAATAATTTAAGAATTTGTTGATGTCTTTCCAGAAGAGATCCCTAGTTTTCCTCCAAAAAGAGATATTTATTTTACAATATAATTAATTACGGGTGTTGTTCCGGTTTCTAAAACTCCTTATCAAATGAACATACCGGAATTTACTGAACTCAAAATGCAGTTGCAGGAATTACTTGAAAAATAATACATCTACCCAAGTGTGTCATCTTGAGGGGCTTCAGTGTTGTTTGTAAAGAAAAAATATGGTACCTTGAGATTATGTATAATTACTAGCAACTAAATAAATTAACTGTTAAGAATAAGCACCCACTACCCAGGATCGATTATTTGTTCGATTAAATAAAGGGGCCACTTTATTTTCTAAAATCAACTTGTGGTCAAGATATCAACAAATTAGGATTAAGGACAAGGGTATCCATAAAACAACATTTAGAACCTCCTATGGCCATTACGATTTTGTAATTTTACAACTCGAGCTCACTAATGCCCCCATAACTTTTATGAGTTTGATGCATGGAATCTTCCACCCTTATCTAGATAAATTTGTGTTGATTTTCATTGATGATATATTAATTTACTCAAAAAATATGGAGGAACATAAGGAGCACTTATGGTTGGTGCTCCAAGTGTTGAGGGAAAATAAACTTTATGCAAAATATGGTAAATGTGAATTTTTCAAAGACCAGATCCAATATTTGGGACATGTTAGTTCTGCAAAGGGCATAACAATCGATCCTGAAAAAGATCAACACTATTATGCAGTGGCATGTTCCCAAGAATGTAGAAGATATTCATTCATTTATGGGATTGGCGGGTTATTATAGACGATTTATTGAAGTTTTATTTCCTGAATTTCCTACCCCATAACTTCTTTACAAAAGAAGGGGAAGGTGTTTAAATGATCAGCAGATTGTCGACCAAGCTTTGAGAAGTTAAAACAATTATTAACAACTACTCGAGTGCTGAAAGTTGTTGATCCTGAGAAGGAGTTCATAGTATGCACAGATGCATGTAAAGAGGGAGTTGGAGGAGTGTTGATGCAAGAGGATAAGGTGATAGCCTATGAATCTCATAAATTAAAGGATTATGAGCAAAAATATCTTTCTTTTGACCTAGAGTTAACAACAGTGGTCCATGCTCTTAAAATGTGGCGACACTACCTGTTAGGAAAGATATTTTTGTTGTTGATGGACCATAACATATTAACAAGTTTTTTCAAACAACCTAGCCTAAATGCAAGTCAAGCCAGGTGAACAACATTTCTAAGTGAGTTTGATTTTGAAATCAAACACCTAAAGGGAAAATAAAATCGTGTTGTTGATGCCTTAAGTAGGAAGTTGCATTATGTGTATGAAATATTTTATAGTCAAGTGTAGATTGATTTTTCATTTCGAATTAGAGATGCTATTGGTAAGGATCCGAAATACTAGTTCCTATGGAAAGAAACAAAAAAAAATTAAACAGCTGGAAAAGTAAGTGATTACAGTATAAACAACAATAACATATTGATCTATCAGGAGAAGATTTATGTACCCAATCAGATGGCAGTTAAGCAATTAATTTTGGATGAGTTCCACCGAAACCCTTATGCAGCCCATCTTGGTTATCAGAAGTTGCTTTTTGCATTCAACAAAGAATATTTTTGGTTGGGTATGAGAAAGGATATTGCTCAATATTTATCTAAATGCCTCGAGTGCTAGTAGGTAAAAGACAAACATCAACATCCAGTAGGCCTACTACATCCATTACCCATTCTAGAATGGAAATGAGATACTACTACAATGGACTTTATAATTGGATTACCTAAGTCTAAGAAACAAAATGATTCAATTATGGCAGTGGTAGATATATTGAGTAAGACAACCTATTTTATTCTTGTAAAATCTACGTATCAAATTGTTCAGATCCCTAACATTTTTATGAGGGAGATATTCTGATTGCATGGCATGCCAAGGGTAATAATCTATGACCGAGATGTAAAGTTTACTTCTATTTTTTGGAGAGATTTATTCACGAGCCTAGATACTTAGGTCCAGTTTAGCACTACATACCACCCACAAAAGCATGGGCATACAAAGTGCGTGAATCAAGTACTAGAGGATATGTTACGAATATATGTGATGCAACAACCCACTGAGTGGGAAGAATACCTCCACCTAGTTGAATTCGCTTACAATAATAGTTATCATGAATACTTGAAGATGAGCCACTTCAATGTGTTATATGGAAAAAGGTGTAGAACACCTGCTAATTGGAGCAGCCCAGAGAATAAATTAATAATAGGACCAGACATGTTACTAGGAATGGAGCAAGCTATAAGAAAGGTCCATCAAAATCTGAATGCTGCTCAAGATCGACAAAAAGCTTATGCTGATAAAAAAAGAACTTTCAGAGAGTTCCAAGGTGGGGACCATGTTCGCGTGTGGATTAAACCAAGGAAAAACACCTTGAAATGGGGAAGTTGTGCAAAATTTGCACCCCGATTTTGTGGACCCTTCTAAATTTTAGAAAGGGTAGGATCAGTTGCATACCAATTATCATTACCCAGTCATATGAAATTTCACAATGTATTCTATGTCTCTTTATTAAAAAAATACATATATGACCCCAAACATATTATTAACTGGAAGGACATAGAGGTAACTCAGAAAATTATTTTCTTTTCATGATATGATGTTAGTTTTATTGTGAATATAAACTAAAAATAAATCATGTTATGATCAAGTCGAACCAGACAAAGAAATCCTGGTAAAACCCCTGTGTATTCTCGGTCAGAAGGAAACGATGTTGCGAGAATGAGTCATTACCCAGGTTAAAGTGCAATGGAAGCACTTTAGCCAAGAGAAGGCCACTTGGGTGGACAAGGATTTCATGCGATAGACATATCAAGATATATTTCAAGGACTGAAATAAACATTGGGAGGGTGTTCCGCTCCAGGAGGGGAAGATGTAGCACCCTCATATCAAAAAGTAAATTTTATAATTATTGTTATTTGCTTTTAAGTTGTTGTTATGAGAAAAACTGTTTGTAAAGGAAACAAAGGCTGATAACAAGTATTGTTATTGTTTAATAAAATAAAAAGGAAAATATTATTGATCAGATGGAAATGGATTAGACTCAGTAACTAATTCAAAACTTCCATACATTTAGGGAATGCAATTATCTCTTTCTTGTCTTGACCCTAGAGATAAAAGATCTCAAGAGGGACAAGAGGGGGTTGGCCACCGGAGGAGGAACGACTTGCAAAAATAGGAAGAGATAGAACTATCATGAGAGGTTTCCTTGAGTTGGTCTTGAACCAGTGGAAACCCTCTGTTAAGATATATAATCTGATATTCTAGACTGGACCAAGAGGTCTTGAGGTCTGAGGGTTGAGTTAACCTGTGATGGTTGCAAGATACCAACTATATTGGAAGTGGAAGCTAGCAAGGGAACCTAGAAGTAATTGCCAGTTCCATTAGATGGGAGGAATAGTCTCATCCTTAATATGTCTTCTTGATTGTTTGCATAATTCACAGATAAGTAATGTTTCCTTACTAAGAATTTACTTCCAGATAGATGTGTTAACTATTGAAGGAATATTATTGCTGGATTAATATAGTGATTACCTTTCATTTAAGAACCATGAACTAGTTGTTGCACCACACTTTCAATATTCATAAACATGAATAGTTCACTGTAAAGACTTTTAATATTCATAAATAGAAATAGTTCATTGTAAGGCCTGGATGGTATGGAATACATACATAGGAATTTCGTAATTGTTAACCATTGTCTGACCAAACCCGACATATCGGCGAGAAATAAATTGAGTACATTAATTAAGTAACATGATTTGATACAAGGTTGAGATCATAGGGTTTGGATTTTGTTGTGCCTGAAATATAAGCTACCTATTCCATTAGAACTATGTTTTTTTCTTTAACAGTGAATTATTTAGAACTAAATACTAGACAAGTTGTGGTACTTGAGAATGAGACGACACTTATGGCATAAGTCAATCCACTTCTATATAAACCAGTCAAGTAAATACCATAAATAAACCCTGAAGTCAACTCAGATTTAAACCCCTTGGTAACATTAACTAACAATTGATTGCAGGTATAAAACCTCAGGGAACCTCTCAGACCATCTTGGATAGTCAAGGTGTTGTAACAACCCTCGATCCTGGGTTGATTTCACCCTTTCATCTGAGACGGAAATAGAGATTGGAAAAAAAATTTCCCATGAAGGGTTGGCGGATATTGAGAAATACACAAAAGGGCACAACACCCTAAATGTGCTATGATGGCAAAGATAGTAAATATGAATAGAATTTATGCTTGAGTCTAAATAGTAAATGAATTAACAAGTCACGTAGACCCTCGACGAGGGTAGCCTGTAAACCAAATTTAATAGTGAAACAATCCACAAATAAATTACAAAAATACAAGCTCAGATTGTTAATGTACAACTCGCATGAGTTTCCCTGTAAAAATCAGAACAATCAAGCAAGGACCAAATTTACATATGATAGTGAACAACCGGGCACATACAAAAATTTTGATATTATTATAAATTCTGCAGGGCTAAGGGCCTTCACAATTTCAAAGGTTAACACTGTCATAACTTGAGCAAGGCTAAGGGCCTCAAAAGTTCAAAAAATCAATATCATTACAATACAAGCTCGGTCGAGGGCCTTGGGCATAAAATAAATAAAATGGTCTTAATTAGAACATGTCGGGGTCTCTTCAAGAACCCATTAGACTATATCAGGCTCAGGTAGCTAGCAAACGCAGGATGTTATGCAGAAACCCTTGCATATTTTAAACAGTCCACAAATAATACCTAAAAGTAACAAAATAGGCAAGTTATGCCCCAACACAAAAGAAAACAAGGATTTGTTCAAATTCCAACCTGGAAGTGAGAGACAATCCAAGTTGAGTAAACCCTCGACAACCATAAAGTTGAAAACAACTCTGCAATCATATTGCTCCACCTGCATTAAGAGAAAGCATTTAGTTATGGTTAATCATTTTGGAGAATCAAAAGTAATAGTTTTTCAATTACTTAAACTAGCCAGCAAAGGATCACCTAATACATTCGTGAAGGTAAGGATCCCTTTAGCTGAGTGCAGTCACCGGAAAAAGGGGAAAAAACAAGGGTTTTTCTCCATAAACCAAAACATAAATTCTTGCATAGTTAGAGTAAGGAGGAGTTTAAACTTGACACTACAACAAGAACACTGTGGAACGATACTGTAAAGTCTCAGAGAACTAGTGACCTCATGAGGAACTTGCGGAGCTGCATACCGCTCCAAGACAGAGGAAGAATGAGAGTCGTTGGCAGCAACACCGTGATTAGTTATCCTAACCTTAGCTTGACAAATTGTGACCATTAGATCAGCATCATGTACCTCCTTTGAATTGCAGCGAAGTGATGGTTGACATCTAGATGTGTGCCTCAGTATATGGATAACTATCCAGTGAATAACATACCATGCGAGAAATGAAATATTAAATAAACCGGTTTCCAAAATACATTCAATATCATACCATGCCATACCATGCCAGAATTAAGTAGACCTACCTCCAAAATACATTCAATGAATTTATGATAATCATAACTAGTTGCGTTCATTGAACTAAAGTAAACTAATACATTATGACCCTGATGCATGTCATGAACTACTTTGATTAGCGAGGTTTTTTTTTTAATAGTTAGTCAAGTAAATAGAATGAACCGATTTTTTTTTTTACATGGTGATGATGTTATGGTGTTTATGTGTTACAGGTTTTAAAATATGTAAACGTTGTGATAGTTCCACATATATTTAATTATAGCTTTTTGGACGGATATAGTAATTTATGGCCGTAGCTTTTTCGATAGATAGAGTACTTTATGACCGTTATGCACCGTGGAAAAAAATTTATGTGCTTTTGTGCTTTTTCCTGAGAGAAAAATAAAATTTTTGAAAAAGAATTAATTAACCTATGAGGAGTTGCTTTCATGCTTTTTTAGGTGCTTTTGTGTTTTTTCAGTTGAGAGCATTTTTTACGTAGAAAGAGAAAAATAATTTTAACTTCGACTTTAATTCCCCATCAACCAAATACTAAAAAGATCCTTGAATTGCGGGGATGACAAACCGCGCCCTATAAATTCACTGCCACCCCTCACGCCATTCAAATTCATCTGCAACTTTTAGCGAAAAGCATCAACGTGTGTTACAGATACTCATTAACGAAAAGCCAAGTTAAATTTGCATTAATATAGATTAAAATTATACTCAAATCTTCTATATGGATGAATATGTTTGTTTTTTATACATATATTTTTTAATAATATGCATAAACATATTAATTTTGGAATAATAATTTATATTTATCCATATTTTTTGGTTTTTTATATATTTATTTTTAATAACATTTATAAATGTGTATATTTTAAAATAAAGTTATAGCTATACATTTTTTTTAAATAATGGTTTTTAGTATTTTATTTAATTATAAATAATTATTAAGTGGATGATATGATTAAATTTTTATAGAATATTCTAGCATATTTTTATTAATACTCACATATCTAAGGTTTAGATTTATCTAAAAAATAGAATATATGTCATATGAACATGAATTTGTAGTTTTTTGGGTATGTAGTATTACTGAACCATGGTATTCTAACCAAGTCTATTTACAATTAATAATTTTTGTAATTAAAAATCTTGTTACATATTTATATATGTATTTTTGTGTGTGTTTTTTTAACTTATGTATTAATTATTTCTTTTAATTATCATAATAATAATTAAAAATAAAGTTATAAACCAACATAAATTTATCGTGACTTGGGATCTATTAAGCTAAATCTTTTAATCCCTTATAAGTTTTGCATTATTCTATATGTTCAGATATTTAATCCCTCTCATGGCTTTATAGATCTAGAATTAAAATAAATCTAAATTCAAAATTAAAATAGATATATAATCATAAAATCGCATAGTTCATGTGATTGGGGCAAAGGACTTTCCCACTCCCTACCCGTGATTCATTCTCATGGTTTATGACGCTACACTCTCATGGTTTATAGCTCTACACGGCAGCATATGTGGTTCATCTGGCATGTAATATTTGTTGTATAACTATGTGATTGATCCGATATATATAATGTAAATAATATAGTCTAGACTAATATAAGCTTCTATAAGAGAATCGCCCCCATTTAAAAAAAATATATTTAATATGCCAAAAATCCATAGCATGGACTGGGCGAGCCTATTATTCATCTTATCAATCTTCTCGTCTCGAAGGTCGACTCAGATTGGTGGTAATTTTTAGACGTATCAGTACTGTCCAAGTCAGCATTAGAATTAGTCAAATGCACATGTGGTCGAGTCAGCAGTGATAGTGTATCTATATATGAATGTATGAATGAGTGAGTTGACCTCAGCAGCTTCAACCATCTTTTATTAATTTTTAGTTGAATAGGTTTGCATATTTCTTCGCCTTATAATTTTTCTGGTTTCTTTGTGGGGCCTTAAATAGGTTTGCATCATAACCTTTCTAGTTTCAATTGAAAAGCAAGAATTTCACGCTGATTAATGTAATGGTTTTAAATAGTAAAGTGGATGGTAATAATTAATGTAAGGGTTTTAAATAGTAAATTGGACAGTAAAAATTAAGGAGTTGTTTTTAGTGTGATTTTTTGGACTTTGTGGTGTGGAATCCGGCGGAACAATTTGAGGTGATATCTTGATTTGCATTATTTAAACTGATTTTTTCACTGTATATATGGATCAATACCTTGAAAAACCCTTAGGGCACTTGGATTGTGCAAAGATTACCCATCAAAATTGTGATCTCAATAAACTCATGCTATATTTTAAAGAAATTAGACCCAAAAAACCCACAGAAAAGTTTCCAAAAAATCGCACTAAAAACAACTCTAGGAAACTTGGCTAGCCCAAACTTCTACCAAAATTCTTAGAAACTTACACCCGACACCATCCCTTTGAGATCCAAAGTCATGCCATTTAATGAGTAGACTTTTATTAAAATTACAAATAATATTTATTTTATTTCAAATGAGTAGAAATTAGTTATGATTCAACATTATTACCTTAAATCCTAACTACTTGAACTACTTTTAACAATGGTTTTTAATCTCTCTTTTTTTTCTTATTCATAATAAGTTAAGTATAAAAAGTGAAAGTTGTATTAATATAGATTAAAATTATAGCAAAATTTCTATGTTAATAATATCTTTCTTGTTTTTGAATAAATAATTTATATTTATCAATAATTTTTTTATACATCATTTTTTTATAATTACATCTATAAATATGTCTTTTTAAAATTAAGATTTTTAGAATTTTATTACAATGATATATATTTTATTTTTATTTTGAAATATTGGCTTTTAGAATTTTAATTTAATTGTAAAAAAATTATTAGGTAGATGATAGGGATTAAAATTCTATGGAATATTATAGAATATTCGTAGTAATTATAATGTAAATAAAATTGCGATTATCAGGTTTATCAAGTTTCTTTAAGAGGGACTAACCCCCCCTCTCTTTAAAAAAAAAAAAAAAAAACGAAACATCAAAGGTTGAGATTTAACTCAAAGGTAGAATATGTATCTTATTTACATGAGTTTGTAGTTTTTTGGGCATCTAGTTTTACTAAAGCATGGAACCTATTTTGTAAGTGTTCTAATTCCTCATCTGAATTTGATGTACAGGAACTTTCACGGTCCCATGCAATGCATCCATCAACCATCAAATTAACACAATCTTGATCTCGCACTGTTATTTTATAGATCTGGTCCAAATCATCGTCATTTTCCTCATAATCGTGGATCGGTTCAATATAGTGCGGTCCTTCTGCAAGGTCCAAAGGTACAATCAAGTGGAGCTATTTTATTTCAAATGACATCGTTCGCTTCTTCAGATTGATTACCCCATTCATGTCGATAGCCCAATTAATCCCAAGGAGTGCAAGGTATGGATTGTTGTCATCCACAATCTCTATCACTTCAAAATCAGCCAATGCGCTCACGCCTTCAATATCTACTGTCACTCCCTACAATATCCCCATAGGGATAATCTTTTGTTGATTTTTCATCCTCAATTGAATCAAATACCACTGTAGCATAGGTATCCCCATTCTTTCCCGATTTTTTTT
>APFE030258148.1:172288-191041 GCA_000404065.3 Pinus taeda
TTAATATAGATTAAAAATACAAAATTCATTAAAATAATTATCCTTCTGTTTTGGAATAATAAATTTATATTATCAAATAATTTTATACATCTATTTTTATAATTACATTCTATAAATATGCTATTTAAAAAATTTTTAGAAATTTTATTAAGAATATATTTATTTATTTAATATCTTAATTTAATTTAATTGTAAAAAAATTATTAGGTAGATGATAGGGATTAAAATTCTATGGAATATTATAGAATATTCGTAGTAATTATAATGTAAATAAAATTGCGATTATCAGGTTTATCAAGTTTCTTTAAGAGGGACTAACCCCCCCTCTCTTTAAAAAAAAAAAAAAAAAACGAAACATCAAAGGTTGAGATTTAACTCAAAGGTAGAATATGTATCTTATTTACATGAGTTTGTAGTTTTTTGGGCATCTAGTTTTACTAAAGCATGGAACCTATTTTGTAAGTGTTCTAATTCCTCATCTGAATTTGATGTACAGGAACTTTCACGGTCCCATGCAATGCATCCATCAACCATCAAATTAACACAATCTTGATCTCGCACTGTTATTTTATAGATCTGGTCCAAATCATCGTCATTTTCCTCATAATCGTGGATCGGTTCAATATAGTGCGGTCCTTCTGCAAGGTCCAAAGGTACAATCAAGTGGAGCTATTTTATTTCAAATGACATCGTTCGCTTCTTCAGATTGATTACCCCATTCATGTCGATAGCCCAATTAATCCCAAGGAGTGCAAGGTATGGATTGTTGTCATCCACAATCTCTATCACTTCAAAATCAGCCAATGCGCTCACGCCTTCAATATCTACTGTCACTCCCTACAATATCCCCATAGGGATAATCTTTTGTTGATTTTTCATCCTCAATTGAATCAAATACCACTGTAGCATAGGTATCCCCATTCTTTCCCGATTTTTTTTAGGAAAAATGTTCGCATCTGATCCAAGATCCAAAATAACTTGATCCATTTCATACTCTCCTATTTGCGTAGTGAGCCTCATCTCACACTATGTTCTTGCCTTATCCTTACCAATCTTTCTGACTACGCTAGGTCCTTCAGGAGAATTTTCTTTACTGGCACATTTGTTTATCAACTCCTATAATCCTTTCATAGCCTTGTTATCGGGTAGCAGCTTCATACAGGTCTCCAAGAAAGTAGTAAGCATGGAGGGGTCAACTTCTTCAAACAACTTGTCCTGACTTCCTGAGGTAGAAGCCTCTACGAAGCTTTTCTTCGCTTCCATGAATGTTTCTTTCGCTCACTCCAAGTCAAACCCAACCTCTTTTTATGGGGCCTTGCGGAACTAATCACATTCTTCAGGTTGCTTTCCTTTATCCTTGCTAGTCGTCATTCCACTTCGCAACATGATATTTACATTGGGATCCTCTTCGTGGGGTTCAACCCTCATCATATGTAGGTTATGGGTGGGTTGTTGAGGCTGCACCCTCTTCTCCTGCATCTTAGCTATCAATATATCAGTCTTCTATCGCGTGATCAAACTGAGTACAGTATCAGCATGACAGGCACATCTGGCTCATGCGTTCCCATGTGTAGTGTAACGCCCTTCGGTTGTGCAACGCGGTTGGGTGTCGAGCGACCCGGGCACGCGCATGGGCGAGCGGCGAGTTGGAGCGCACAGGCGGTTGTGCGACGGGCACGAGACAAGTGTGGCATGGTTATGCGACGATATGCGATGAAAGCTTGTGACGAAACGAACGACTAACGAAATGCGATGGAGGTTTATATCCATTTGAGCGTAGTGCGATGTCGTTAGAGGCCGACTTACGATGGAGGCGGGTCGACATATCCATGGCGTTGGAGAGGGGTGTGTAAATGATGGTTGGGCGGTCAGCTAGGTAGCCCCAACCCCATTTGCATTGGGTATATATTGTAAGCGTTGGAACGATTGGAGACATCAATCAACATTTGATCATTCAACATCTTCGTACAAGATAAGTGCGTAGCTCTTGTACGTAGAAGGGACAAGAGGAAGAGCGCATAGCTCATGCGCTAGTCTTGGTTAGCCGCACGGAGATAGCTCGTACTTGGAGTTGGGTGAAGGTGTTGGGAAAGGTGTGCCCGGTGATCGGTTGAGGTACCGTTTGTGCCAAGTCTTGGCATGGGTGTCTTGGTGGCTCGGGTGAGTGCCCGCCCATCGTGCAAGGGTGCACGAAGGTGAAACAAAGGAAGGCAACCGAGTTTTGCCTTGATTGTAAAATTGACTAAGTATGGGACTTGGACTTGCCAAGCATACTTGTACATTGTAAACTGATATTTATAATATATTGTTGGGCAGACTCATTGTTCAGGGAGTTTCCCCTCCCTTTATACTGTGCAATTGTGTTCTCGTTTATAATTGCTGTTGATAATGAATGTGTATGGGTGTTCATTGGTATAAAGGATAACATAATAATACTTGGTTGAGAATCACAAGCTAAGTAGGTGTAAGTGGATAGGCGTAGTCCATGTGCACGAGTATTGGTAAAAAGAAAGTGTTCGATGGTGCCGCACCTCGCCGATAGGGTTGAAAGACTACCGTAGGCTTGGGGATGTGACAGTTGGTATCAGAGCTAGTGAATCTTGCGGATGAAGTGCTGATACACAACTTGACAGTTGGTATCAAAGCTCGGTTGGAACTGGTTTGAGCAGGGTTGCTCGTGAAGAAGTGACTGTGGTGACAGGTACTTGCAGAGGAAAGAGGTTGGTGAAACACTTCCTGATAAGTGTTGCATCAAGGACTTGGGTTGCAGGTGAAGCTGTTGTATGGTCGAGACTAGATTGCAAAGAAGGAAGAGGCTATTAGCAATGGTTGAATCCCAGGCTGAGTCTAGTGAGAAGGATGCTACTATAACGCTTATGGATAAAGTGTTGGTGAGAATGGAGGCCATGGAGACTTCTTGGGAAAAGAAGATGGACTTGTTCGCTAAGGGACAAGAGGCCAATTCGAAGTTGAAGGAAGAGCTCAATGAACTCCAGACACAACACGAGTACACTGATCTTATGTGTACACAACTTGAAGTAAGGGTCAAGGAGATTAAAGAAGCAAGGGACCAGGGTCTTGCAGAGATCGTGGACTTGAAGAAATCTCTTGATGAGGCCAGAGATGAGATCACGGTGTTGAAGAAGGTCGTGAGGCATGGCTCAGGTGGAGGAGTGCCTCATGTGAAAGTCAAGGAACCAGAATCTTTCGATGGTACAAGGAGTGCAAAGACTCTTGGTAACTTTCTATGGGACATGGAGCAGTACTTGGAATGGTTGGGTCTATTTGATGATGAGACAAAGGTCAAGGTAGCTACTCAGTTCCTAACAAAGGATGCTAAGATGTGGTGGTGAAGGAGGATGGACCAGATTGCCAGTGGCAGTGCTAGTGACATCACTTCATGGGATGAAATGAAAGGAGTTTTGCAGGCCCATTTTAGTCCTCAAGATGAAACATGGGAAGCAAGGATGAAGATAAAATTCATAAAGAAGATAGGGAACCTTCAGACATATCAGCAGGAGTTTGCAAGTGCGGTCCTAGAACTTCCTGACATGGCGGAGAGGGACAAGGTGTTCAGTTTCATTATTGGGTTGAAGCCTTGGGCACGCAATGAAGTGAAGAGACAGAGGATTAGAACACTTGAAGAAGCTTTTGCTACTGTGGACAGGTTGGTGGAGCATTATGATGAGACTTCTAATGATAGGAAGAAGAAGTCTAACAAGCCAAAGATAAGAAGAAAGATGATGCTTCGAAATCGGATGACAGTTCGAAGACGAAGAAAGTCTTGAAGTGTTGGATATGTGCTGGACCACATACGGTGAAGAATTGTCCTTCTAAACCGAAAGTCGCTGCGATTGCACAATCTAATGCGAAGGATGAAGGAGCTTCTATGGGGATGATGCAGATACTTGGTGGTGGTGCTGCTACAGAGGTGATCTCTCGAAAGGATCCTGAGAGGAATAAGTTGGAGTATGTTCGGATGAAGGTTGGAGATGCTGATGTACTCACTATGGTGGATAGTGGGGCTTCTCACAACTTCATGGGAGAAGATACTGCGAGAAGGATTGGGCTGAAATTTGTACCGATGAAGGCACAAATGAAGACAGTGAATTCTCCTCTGGATGAAGTTCTTGGTGTAGTTGAAAAGGTGGACACAACACTTGGTGAATGGACAGGGAAGGTTGACTTCACTATAGTGTGGATAGATGACTATGAGGCTGTGCTGGGGATGGAATTCATGAAACAATTTGATGCTATGATTGTTCCACATTTGAAGAAGCTATACATTTACGATGGAAGGGAAGATGTACCCATTGGTGTGCCTACCATTGGAGTAACAAGGCCTGATTGTAAGTTGCCAGTGATGCAAATGGAGGATGAGAAGCAGATGGGTGACATGAGTAAGCGGTTGTCCATGGTTGAGATAAAGCTTACCGAGCAGTCATTGGTCATCAAGACACTTTCAGATAGTATCTTGGATTTGTCAAGAAGGCTAGAAGTGGTCGAGGATAATGATGATGATGATGATGAGGCATATGTGAGGCCGGATGTCCGAAGGGAGGATCGGGTCACTTATCCACAAAGGATGGAGATTAAGGATCCTGACAGGTGGATTGAGATGATTAGTGAGGGTGAGCCTTCAAGCTCTACTCCCTCCAAATCTTCTTATATGGACAAGAAGATGGGGCTCATTGTTAGCTGCTCATGGCAGTGAGTCCTTAAAGTAGATTGAGCAGGTATGATGATGCAGGGATGGCTTGGCATCAAGCATCGTGACATGTTGCAGATGAGATGAGGGCTACTTCATGGACCTGGACATGGTTTACACTTATATGGAGATAGATTCTTGGTGAGTTCAGGATGTGGCAGATGTTTTGAGAAATGACTGATGGTGATATGAGGATGTTCACTCTCATGATTTGAGCATGATGGTTGGATTAGCTACCCAACTAGTTCAGACATGGGGTCCAGAAGTGTACAGATCGATGTGACTATTGGGGTACGATGTTAGAATATGACAGAGATATGTTAGCATTGTGTTGGAGTATCATGGCAGCAATTCACATGGTGACACATGATGGGGTTGACACGATGTTGCAGTGGGCATGTAGCTTGAGATGGAGGGACCAGCCTTCCACGATGGAGAGTAGCATGTGGAGATTGTAACAGGGTGGTTGATGATCATGGATTGAGAGGATATCTGATGTATGATATACCGATGGGATGTGTACCATGGTATGGTGATCTTGGTGACAGATGGTTGCTGAGGTGAGACATGGTGGAGATGGAGTTCTACATATGTTGCAGGGATGTTTGCAGTATGTGGAGGAGTTGACATCATGGATATTGATGATCTTGGTGGATGGTTACTAGGGTGGTATGTTGTCGAGGACGACAATGATTTCAGGTGGAGGAGGATGTAACGCCCTCCGGTTGTGCGACGCGGTTGGGCACCAGGCGACCTGGGCACGCACACGGGCGAGCGACGAGTTGGAGCGCACAGGCGGTTGTGTGACGGGCACGACACAAGTGCGACATAGTTATGCGACAATATGTGACGAAAGCTTGTGACGAAACGAATGACTAACGAAATGCGATGGAGGTTTATACCCGTTTGAGCATAGTGCGATGTCGTTAGAGGCCGACTTGCGATGGAGGCCGGCCGACATATCCATGGCGTTGGAGAGGGGTGTGTAAACGATGGTTGGGCGGTCAGCTGGGCAGCCCCAATCCCATTTGTGTTGGGTATATATTGTAAGCATTGGAACGCTTGGAGACATCAATCAACATTCAATCATTCAACATCTTCACACAAGATAAGTGCGCAGTTCTTGTGCACAGAAGGGACAAGAGGAAGAGCACATAGCTCATGCGCTAGTATTGGTTAGCCGGTCGGAGATAGCTCGTACTTGGAGTTGGGTGAAGGTGTTGGGCAAGGTGTGCCGGGTGATCGGTTAAGGTACCATTTGTGCCAAGTCTTTGCGTGGGTGTCTTGGTGGCTCGGGTGGGCGCCCGCCCATCGTGCAAGGGTGCACGAAGGTGAAACGAAGGAAGGCAATCGAGTTTTGCCTTGATTGTAAAATTGACTAAGTATGGGACTTGGACTTGCCAAGCATACTTGTACATTGAGAACTGATATTTATAATATATTATTGGGCAGACTCATTGTTCAGGGAGTTTCCCCTCCCTTTATACTGTGCAATTATGTTCTCATTTATAATTACTATTGATAATGAATGTGTATGGGTGTTCATTGGTATAAAGGATATCATAATAATACTTGGTTGAGAATCACAAGCTAAGTAGGTGTAAGTGGATATGCGTAGTCCATGTGCACGAGTATTGGTAAAAATAAAGTGTTCGGTGGTGCCGCACCTCGCCGACACGGTTGAAAGACTACTGTAGGCTTGGAGGCATGACACGTAGTGTCCTGGCACTCTACAATTATAGCAAATAACTTGTCCCTGACCTCTACCAGGTCCTCCTCCTCTTCGGCCTCGTCTGCGGTGCTGATATCCTCTGCGCGCTCCCCCAGTGCCTTGATCCTAAGGTCGAGTTTCTATCTGCATTCGATATGCGGGTGTTCTTTTCATCATCAACTTATAGCTACAACACTTACGCTCATCATGACCCACCAATTTATAGAAGTTGTAGAATAACCGTTGCGGTGTCTGCACAAATTTCTGCAACAAGTGGCAATTGTCTGTTACATGTTTTCTAGCTACATGATAGATAATGCACCACAACGTGAGCCCTGTACTTGGCCCTACTTGAGTTTCCGGCCTTAGAGGCATTGGCCCTCCGCCTGCAACATAGTTCACAAGGACAAGGCAATGATTTTTATCATGCCCCTGGATTTTACACTTCAGGCACCAAACTTCTTCGTGCACCTCTGGCCAAGCTTCTCTATCCTTCTTCAAGCTTTGAAACTCTAGGCAAAGATTTTACAACTCCATGTGAAGCTTTTGAACTTGCAAAGTAGCATCTTGAATAGGCGTTTCATGCAGTCTCATCACAATTTCGAGGGCTTCCGCCTGGGTCTCTATCTTTTGTTATGATAAGGCAACCCTTAGGTGAGGCAAGAGTGAGGCTACAAACCATTCACGACGCTGCCCATCTATGAGACTCATGTTAGCTTCGTGGATCTGGCACTTCAGTCTCTGATCCAACTCCTAGGGTGTTTCAGCCGGCGTCATCATGATTTTTTTGAATCCAATGACTGATTGCGATTCACAGTTGGGCCTACTAAATTCCTTATTCATCATGGTCTGAGTGTCCACCAACAATTCCATCGGGTTATTAGTGCAGTACTTAATGTACCATGTCAAGGTGCGATCTTCTAAAGCAGTAACCAAATTCCCTTTCTTCATATGATCATCCATAATATTCTGTGTTGTCCATAGGACCTTCGCGACAAACCAAAACTGGTCCAGGTCCTCATTTTCCATGCCCTTGAAAATGGGAAACTTCATCATATTTGACATATTGAATGGTGGCAGAGGTGGTGGTGGTGTTGGCGAAGGTGTATGTTGTGGAGGTGAAGGTGGAGGTGGTGTGGGTGGATGAGGTATTTGCAGAAACCCTTGTCTTATTAATTGGACATTGCTCTGCGGTGAAGCTTGTGCTGCTCCCTTGTCATCACTCGTAGGAGGCTCAATCAGTGGGCTATATTCATGGCTTGTTCTCCCTCTATCCCTGAAGAAATTTCCACTTTGCGTAGCTCCAAACATCAAAGGTAATGGCATAACCTGATTTTAACACAACATCATTTTAATCCAAGTATTCAAAGAACTCAAATACTTACCTCGTGGTCCCTTGAAGAAGTGTCGCTCTGCTTCGTTGTAGCTGACCGAGGTATTGACCATGAATTCTATCACAAATCCTCCTATGATTCGATCAAGCCAATGATTAACAACATGCGTGAGGTTATCTTTAGAAGCTTCCAATATCTGCACTAGCTCTGGGGTCCACATTATTAGACTGTCCATCCTCAACCTTCCTTGGTCATTTGCCAATTTAGCGATCCACTCATATAGTTCGATCACGGAGGCGTAGAAGAAGATTTCGTGTATTTCTATGTATAGGTATCTTTCCAACCACTGTTCTTTTGTCAGGCATGAGTTTCTATCTTCTTGGGCCACGAATTCGTGTATCTTTCTATCCAACCACTCCTCAATTTCTTTCTTAGTTGAATTCTAGTGATGTGACATCACACATCTCTTTATGTAGATCCTAGTTCTGGCAACAAAACCATTTGTTGGCTTAGTGGGTCCTGACCCAGGTTTAGATTTAGTTTTGCCAAACAAATCCCTAAACTATTGGCCCTTTTAGCAAAAACCCACGGAGCGCGAATTGAAGTCTCACATGAAGCAGTAAGGGGGGATGCTGGATCTAAGTTTTTGCACCCAGAGATGAGCATGATGTCATTTTATGCCCTAAATCTGCCTTCACACAGATCGATAAGCCTTTAAGGATTATCGATATAACTACCCTTAATTAGCTTCTATACCTCTGCGAATGTTTATGACTGTCTTTCACGGACCCTGAATATGTGAATTAGCTACTTACGCACACCAAAGATTACTTATAACCCAATAACTACTCCGATCAGCTTAAGTGTTCAATAACTTCAACATATAACAAGATATTTTTCACGTAAATAGTTAACAATAATTGCGTTCATGTAACAATATAAATCATGTAAAATCATGCATCAATAGATCATTATATCATAAACTCATTATAATATAAGGCACATTCATATAAACAGAGTAAAGAGATAAACACAAGTATTTCCACAATGATCTTCTTTATTAATACTTTAGTTCTTCTTACAGACTCAAGACTTCCCTGCGCACTTAGTTGCAGGGGTCCGCACACTCAGTTACAGACTCTACTCTAAGCATTCCCACACATAGCTACAGAGCCTATCTTCTACTCCAAGACTTCTTCTCTCTTCCTTCTATTGACCCATTATATTCGTCTCCATCATCAGTACTTTCCTTAGACATCCTAAGACACACCTATTTATACAATCCCATGGTCCGCGGACCATGGGTAGATCTTCAAAAGCTAACTCAACTTACATAAAATAAGGGTAAAACCCTTTATGACACTTTAAATGTCCAAAATTTGTGGAGACTTTACATTTTATACAACAAAACTTGGGCTTTTGCCCCAAAATTGACCCTATGGGACCCCATCCCAACACATAAAAGCTCCCATTTTAAATAATATTTTAGTTTTCATTTTTTTTATCGCATTGCCAATTTTGGTTTTGTAGCACCCGCTAATCAGAAAGTAAATTTTATAAATACTTTTATTTACTTTTAAGTTGTTGTTATGAGAGAAAAAAAGTTTGTAAAGGAAACAAAGGTAGATAAGAAGTATTTTTGTTTTTAATAGAATAAAAAAGAAAAGATTGTTGAGAAGATGGAAATGGATGTGGACTCAGTAAATGATTCAAAACTTCCATATAGTTAGGAAAGGCAGTTCTCTCTTTCTTTTATTGACCCCGTAGATAAAATATCTCGGGAGGGATAAGAGGGGGTTAGCCATGAGGAGGAGGAACGACCTGCAGAAAGAGGAAGAGATAGAACTGGCAAGAGAGGTTGTCTTAAGTTGTTCTTGAACCAGTGGAACCCCTCCATTTAGATATCTAATCTGATGTTATAGACTTGACCAGGAGGGTCTTGAGGTCTAAGGACTGAGTTAACTTGTGACAGTTGCAAGATACTTACTGTGTTGGAAGTAAGAGCTAAGGGGGAACCTGGACATAATTTCCAATTCCATTGGAAGGGAGGAATAGTCTCATCCTTCATATTTCTTCTTGATTGTTTGCATAATTCACAGATAAGTATTGTTTCCTTACTAAGAATTCACTTCCTAATAGATGAATTAATTGTTGAAGAAATATTGTTGATGGATTAGTTGTGTGTGGTAATATAGTGATTTCCTTTCATTGAAGAACCATGGACTAGTTATTGAGCCACACTTTTAATATTCATAAATAGGAATAGTTCACTTTAAGGAATTTTAATATTCATAGACAGAAATAGTTCATTGTAAGGCCTAGATGGTATGTAATACAGACACAAGAATTTTGTAATGGTTAATTGTTGTCTGACCAAACCCAGTATACAAGCGAGAAATAAATTGAGTACATTATTTAAGTAGAATGATTTGATACAAGGTCGATATCATAGAGTATTGGATTTTGCTGTTCCTGAAATATAAGCTACTTGTTCCTGGAAAAGTTGTACTACTCGAGGATGAGATGGTACTCATGGCATAAGTCAATCCAATTCTAGATAAACCAGTCAACTAAATACCATAAATAAACCTTCAAGTCCACTTGGATTTAAACCCCTTGGTAACATTAACTAGCAATTGGTTGCTGGTATAAAACCTTAGGGAACCTCTCAGACCATATAGGATAGGCAAGGTGTCGTAAAAACTCTCAATCCTGGGTTGATTTCACCCTTTAATACAAGATGGAAATAAAGATTGGAAATAAAAAAAATATTCCCAGGAAGGGTTGGCAGATATTTAGAAATAAGCAGAAGGGCACAACACCCTAAACGTGTTGTGATGGCAAAGATAGTAAATATGAATAGAATTTACTCTTTAGTCTAAACATTAAATGAATTAATAAGTCACATAGACCCTCAACAAGGGTAACCTATAAACCAAAGTTAATAGTGAAAGAATCCTTAAATAGATTACAAAAATACAAGCTCAGAGTGTTAATGTACAACTCACGTGAAGTTCCATGTAAAAATCAGAACAATCAAGCAAGGACCAAATTTAAATATGACAGTAAACAATCGGGCACATACAAAAATTATGATATTATTATAAATTCCACAGGGCCAAGGGCCTTCACAATTTCAAAGGTTAGCACTGCCATAACTTGAGCGAGGTCAAGGGCCTCGAAACTTCAAAAAAATAATATCATTATAATACAAGTTGAGCCCAAGGCCTTGGGTGTAAAATAAATAAAATGGTCTTAACTAGAAGGGGCCAGGGTCTCTTCAAGAACCCATTAGAATATATTAGGCTCAAGTAGCCAACAAATGCAGGATGTTATGTAAAAACCCATATATATATTAAACAGTCCACGAATAGTACCTAAAATTAATAAAATAGGCAAGTTATCCTCAAACATAGAAGAAAACACAGATTTGTTCAAATTCCAACCTGGAAGTGAGAGACAATCCAAGTTGAGTAAACCCCTAATAGCCATACTATTGAAAACGACTATGAAATCATACTGCTCCACCTGCATTAAGAGAAGATATTAAGTCAGGGTTAATCATTTTGGAGAATCAAAAGTAATAGTTTTCAATTACTTGAACCAGCTAGCAAAGGCTCGCCTGATATATTTGTGAAGGTAAGGATCCCTTTAGCTAAGCATAGGGGCCAGAAAAATGGGAAAAATGAGGGTTTTCATCCATAAACCAAAACATAAATCCTTGCATAGTCAGAGTAAGGAGAATATTAAACTTGACACTACAACAGGAACATTGTGGAATGATACTATAAAGTTTCAGAGAACCAACAAACTCATGAGGAACTTACTGAGTTTCATACCACTCCAAGATAGAGGAAGAATCGGAGTTACCCGCAACAACACTGCGGTTAGTTACCCTAACCGTAGCTCGACTGATTGTGACCATCAGATCAATATCATGTAACTCCTTCTCTAGATTGCATCCATGTGGTGGTTAGAATATGTGTTCATCTGGATGTGTGCCTCGGTGTATCGAGAACCATCCAGTTAATAACATAACATGCGAGAAATGAAGCATTGAATAGACCGATTTCCAAAATTCATTCAATATCATACCATGCGAGAAATAAGTATCGAATAGAACGAACTCCAAAATAAATTCAATGAATTTATGGTAATCATAGCTAGTTGGGTTTCATGAACTAAAGTACATTAATACATTATGACCCTGATGCATGTCATGAAATACGTTGATTAGCGGGATTTTTGTATAGTTAGTCAAGCAGATAGAATGAAAACATTTTATTTTTTCAACATGGTCATGTTATGGTGTTTATGTGTTACAAGTGGTATTAGAGCTATAGGTTGCAACACTGTGACCTAATTTGGGCACTTAAGAATAACAAATTGTAAATTTTCACAGAGAGAAAGGGATCAACAGCTAAGGAAATGAGGAGAGGAGTTGGAATTCCTCTGCCTCGAAGACCCTCAGTGGGTTCAGGGTTTGTACCATTTTCTAAAGCTAACCCATAGATGTGGATCTATCTGGGAGGGGAGACCAACAATTCCAATGTTGTGTTATTAGAGATTGCGCGACAGTTGCTGGCGGAAATGGAAAATCAGCATGCAGATAATGAACGATTAAGGTTGGAGAAAGAAATGATCTTGAAAAGTGTTTTTGATAGGAAAAATTAGTGAAATCCCACACCTAGTCCTTATGAAGGAAACATAACTGAAGTTCATTCTCAAGAAGAAAATAGCCATGAGATTGAGGGATATCGAATTGAGCATGAGGACAGCTCTGAGAATGTTTTAGACATAAAGGGGGCCAAGAGACAAAAAGTGGAATTGCAAGGAGAATTTAAGAAAATTAAACCAAATCCATTTGATGGAGAAATGGAAGAGGATGCAAAAGCCTAATTGATAAACATGAACAAGTACTTTCAAATTTATGAGTATGATGATAATTTAAAACCCAGATTGACCATATACCAACTACAAGGTAAATCCATCTTATGGTGGGAAGAGGTGAAAAATGTGAGGAATATTGATGAACAAGATGTAACTTGGGATAAATTTCAGAAACATTTCAAAGATAAGTACTTGATAGAAAGATTTTATGATGAAAAGGCCAAAGAATTCCATGACTTGAAATTGGGACAATAAACTATAGATGAATACATAACTAGGTTCACATATATGTTAGGCTTTAAGCTTCTATGGTCATTTTTTGGAAAAGTATGATCCAGATTATCCACAATACTATGTTCAATATGTCGACGTTTCACATATATGTTAATGTATCTCCCATACATTCGCGAGGAGAAGGCCAAGGTACATATTTTTGTCAGTAGCCTCCCAACCTTTATGAAAGAAAAATTGGAATTTAACAATCCAAGAACGATGGATGAAGATATTTTCAAAGCCCAACTTTGCTATCAATAATTGAAGACAAGAGGGGAAAGTGACAAAAACCAGATGAATAAAAAAGAATAGAAAGGATTTCCAAACAAAAATATGAAAATGATTGGGGAAAAAATACTTTTCAGAGGAAACAAAATGGTTGCCTAGGGAAAAATCAACAGAAGCTGAAGGTACAAGAAGAAAGAAGGCAAGGTGAAGCATCCAGTAAACCTGAATCTATACATATATAGAACCCATCATTACAATGTTGGGGCTATGAAGAACCACACTACTGTAAAAAATTCCCTCATCACACTTGAGCAGAGACAACAACTCACATTGAAGAGGCTTCCATAGTGGGTGATGTGGTGAGTTGCATACCAAAAATTAATGCAGCCTTAAATGATCATGAGGCCAAATATCAACCCATGATGGTGGAATTTGAAGGTAATATTTTTTATCATTCTACTTTTGTTTTGGTAGACCTAGGAGCAAGTTTGAGTTATATCAGTCCTAAAATTGTTGAGTTGAGTCAGTTACCAGCTGTTAAATTGAACAACCCATGGCTGGTGCAGCTAGCCAAAGGATCAAAAAGAAGAGTCACTACAAAAGTAAATGACTATCTTATAGAGATTGCGGGACAATGAGTTAAAGTGAACTTAAATATATTTCCCCTAGGACCATAGAATATATTAATTGGGATGGATTGGTTGGAGAGCCATTGGTCTCTAGTAAACTATAGAGACAAAAATATCAGTTTCCTCACTGAAGAAGGCATAAGACAAGAGATTTAGACTAATAAATGTGATATTAAGTTACTACACATTACAACAAATCAACTAGAAAAATGCATTCGAAAGGGTTGTCAAAAATATGCAGTGCAGGTCTGTTACAACAATACCAAGGATAAATTGCACACATTAGAAGCCCTACCAGTAATTCAAGAATTTGTTGATGTCTTTCCAGAAGAGATCCCTAGTTTTCCTCCAAAAATGGATATTTATTTTACAATATAATTAATTACGGGTGTTGTTCCGGTTTCTAAAATTCCCTATCAAATGAGCATATCGGAATTTATTGAACTCAAAATGCAGTTGCAGGAATTACTTGAAAAATGATACATCTTCCCAAGTGTGTCGCCTTGGGGGCTCCGGTGTTGCTTGTAAGGAAAAAAGATGGTACCTTGAGATGATGTATAATTACTAGTAGCTGAATAAACTGACTGTTAAGAATAAGTACCCACTACCTAGGATCGATTATTTGTTCGATCAAGTAAAGGAGCCACTTTATTTTCTAAAATCGACTTGCGGTTAGGATATCATCAAATTAGGATTAAGGACGAGGATATCCATAAAACAACATTTAGAACCTGTTATGGCCATTACGAGTTTGTCGTTTTACCATTCGAGCTCACTAATGCCCCCATAACTTTTATGAGTTTGATGCATGGAATCTTCCACCCTTATCTAGGTAAATTTGTGTTGATTTTCATTGATGATATATTAATTTACTCAAAAAATATGGAGGAACATAAGGAGCACTTACGGTTGGTGCTGTAAGTGTTGAGGGAAAATAAACTTTATGCAAAATATAGTAAATGTGAATTTTTCAAAGACTAGATCCAATATATGGTAGATGTTAGTTCTATAGAAGGCATAGCAGTCGATCCTGAAAAAGATCAACAATATTATGCAGTGGCCTGTTCCCAAGAACATGGAAGATATTCAGTCATTTATGAGACTAGTGGGTTATTATAGACGATTTATTGAATTTTTTTTCCTCAATTTCCTACCCCATAACTTCTTTTCAAAAGAAGGGGAAGGCATTTAAATGGTCAGCAGATTGTTAAGTGAGCTTTGAGAAGTTAAAACAATTATTAACAACTGCCCGAGTGCTAAAAGTTATTGATCCTGAGAAGGAGTTCACAGTACGCACAGATGCATGTAAAGAGGGAGTTGGAGGAGTGTTGATGCAGGAGGGTAAGGTAATAGCCTATGAATCTCGTAAATTAAAGGATTATGAGCAAAAATATCTTTCTTCTGACCTAGAGTTAACAACAGTGGTCCATGCTCTTAAATGTGGAGACACTACTTGTTAGGAAAGAGATTTCTGTTGTTGATGGACCATAGCATCTTAACAAGTTTTTTCAAACAACCTAGCTTGAATGCACCTTAAGCCAGGTGAACAACGTTTCTAAGTGAGTTTGATTTTGATATCAAACACCTAAAGGGCAA
The DNA here is from genome assembly GCA_000404065.3 of Pinus taeda. Classification (NCBI taxonomy): domain Eukaryota; kingdom Viridiplantae; phylum Streptophyta; class Pinopsida; order Pinales; family Pinaceae; genus Pinus; species Pinus taeda. Next base: position 187,658 of record APFE030258148.1, read on the forward strand.
AGAAAATCGCGTTGTTGATGCCTTAAGTAGGAAGTTGCACTGTGTATATGAAATATTTTATAGTCAAGTGCAGATTGATTTTTCATATCGAATCAGAGATTCTACTAGTAAGGATCCGAAATACTGGTTCCTATGGCAAGAAACAGAGAAATTTCAAAAAGCTGGAAAAGTAAGTGATTACAGCATAAACGACAATAACATATTGATCTATTGAGAGAAGATTTATGTGCCCAATCAAATGGAAGTTAAGCAACTAATTTTAGATGAGTTTCACAGAAACCCTTATGCAGCTAATCTTGGTTATCAGAAGTTGTTTTCTGCATTCAAGAAAGAATATTTTTGGTTGGGTATGAGAAAGGATATTGCTTAATATTTATCTAAATGCCTCGAATACTAGTAGGTAAAAGATGAACATCAACATCCAATAGGCCTACTACATCCATTACCCATTCTAGAATGGAAATGAGATACTATTACAATGGACTTTATAGTTGGATTACATACGTCTAAGAAACAATCTGACTCAATTATGGTAGTGGTGGATATATTGAGTAAGACAACCCATTTTATTCTTGTGAAATCTATCTATCAAACTATTCAGATCCCTGACATTTTTATGAGGAAGATATTCTGATTGCTTGGCATGCCAAGGGTAATAATATATGATCGAGATGTAAAGTTTACCTCTATTTTTTAAAAATATTTATTCACAAGCCTAGATACTTAGGTCCAGTTTAGCACTACATACCACCCACAAAAACATGGGCAGACAGAGTGCATGAATCAAGTACTAGAGGATACGTTACGAATGTATGTGATGCAACAACCCACCAAGTGAGACGAATACCTCCACCTAGTTGAATTTGCTTACAATAATAGTTATCATAAATCCCTAAAGATGAGCCACTTCAATGTACTATATGGGAAAATGTGTAGAACACGTGCTAATTGGAGCAGCACAACGGATAAATTAATAATAGGACGAGACATGTTACTGAAAATGGAGAAAGTTGTAAGAAAGGTCCGTCAAAATCTGAATGCTACTCAAGATCGACAGAAAGCTTATGCTGATAAAAAAAGAACTTTAAAAGAGTTCCAAGGCGGGGACCATGTTCACGTGTGGATTAAACCAAGGAAAAACACCTTGAGATGGGGAAGTTGTGGAAAATTGGCACCTCAATTTTGTTGGCCCTTCCAAATTTTAGAAAGGGTAGGATCAATTGCATACCAACTATCATTACCCAGTCATATGAAAGTTCACAATGTATTCCATGTCTCTTTATTAAAAAAAATACATATATGACCCCAAACATATTATTAACTGGAAGGACATAGAGGTGACTCAAAAAATTATTTTATTTTCATGATATGATGTTAGTTTTATTGTAAATATAAACTAAAAATAAATCATGTTATGATCAAGTCGAACCAGATAGAGAAATTCTAGTAAAACCCCTGTGTATTCTCGGTCAGAGAGAAACAATGCTGCGAAAACAAGTCATTGCCCAGATTAAAGTGCAATGGAAGCAATTTAACCGAGAGAAGGCCACCTGGGAGGAAAAGGATTTCATGTGATAGGCATATCAAGATCTATTTCAAGGACTGAAATAAACATTAGGACGATGTTCCGCACTAGGAGGGGAAGATGTAGCACCCTCATATTAGAAAGTAAATTTTATAATTATTGTTATTTACTTTTAAGTTGTTGTTATGAGAAAAACAGTTTGTAAGGAAACAAAGGTTGATAACAAGTATTGTTATTGTTTAATAAAATAAAAAAAGAAAATATTAGTGATAAGATAGAAATGGATTAGACTCAGTAACTAATTCAGAACTTCCATACATTTAGGGAATGCATATCTCTTTCTTGTCATGACCCTAGAGATAAAAGATCTCAGGAGGGACAAGAGGGGGTTGGCCACCAGGAGTAGGAATGACCTGCAGAAATAGGAAGAGATAGAACTATCATGAGAGGTTGCCTTGAGTTGGTCTTGAACCAGTGGAAACCCTCCGTTAAGATATATAATCTGATATTCTAGACATATTCTAGACTGGACCAAGAGGGTCTTGAGGTCTAAGGGCTTAGCTAACCTATGACGGTTGCAAGATACCAACTATATTGGAAGTGGAAGCTAGCAGGGGAACCTATAAGTAATTGCCAATTCCATTAGATGGGAGGAGTAGTCTCATCCTTAATATGTCTTCTTTATTGTTTGCGTAATTCATAGATAAGTAATGTTTCCTTACTAAGAATTTACTTCCTGATAGATGTGTTAACTGTTGAAGGAATATTATCGCTGGATTAATTGTGTGTGGTAATATAGTGATTACCTTTCATTTAAGAACCATGAACTGGTTGTTGTGCCACACTTTTAATATTCATAAATATTCATAAACATTAATAGTTCACTGTAAAGACTTTTAATATTCATAAATAGAAATAGTTCATTGTAAGGCCTGGATGGTAAGGAATACATACACAGGAATTTTGTAATTGTTAACCGTTGTCTGACCAAACCCGACATATAGGCGAGAAATAAATTGAGTACATTAATTAAGTAGCATGATTTGATACAAGGTTGAGATCATAGAGTATTGGATTTTGTTGTGCCTGAAATATAAGCTACCTGTTCCGTTGGAACTATGTTTTTTCTTTAACAGTGAATTATTTAAAACTAAATACTAGACAAGTTGTAGTACTCGAGAATAAGACGATACTTATGGCATAAGTCAATCCACTTCTAGATAAACCAGTCAAGTAAATACTATAAATAAACCCTAAAGTCAACTCAGATTTAAACCCCTTGGTAACATTAACTAACAATTGGTTACTGGTATAAAACCCCAAGGAACCTCTTGGACCATCTTAGATCGTCAAGGTGTTGTAACAACCCTCGATCCTGATTTGATTTCTGCCTTGCATCTGAGATGGAAATAGAGATTGGAAAAAAAAAATTCCCAGGAAGGGTTGGCAGATATTGAGAAATACACGGAAGGGCACAACACCCTAAATGTGCTATGATGGCAAAGATAGTAAATATGAATAGAATTTCTGCTTCAGTCTAAATAGTAAATGAATTAACGAGTCACATAGACCTGTTGGCATTATGATGCATGTGTTGTACTTGATGGCAACCCTCTCATAGAAGATCATCTCGCTTGTATACATTCAGATGATATATCAGATGTGATAGAATGCATGGGTTACCGGACAACAAAAAGGGATCAGATGACAGTTCACAAGTAAGCTTTGCCATCAAGTCCAAAGGGGGAGATTGTTGGCATTATGGCTAAAGTGTTGTACTTGATCGCAACACCCATGGCATGGCTCTCAATATGATGAGAATTAAAAAGTTTATTCATGTGGAGAAAAGTTCACGGAAT
>APFE030258148.1:193756-214449 GCA_000404065.3 Pinus taeda
GAAGTAGCATATATGAATCAGAGTTTGGAAATGAAAAGTTTTATTAATGTGATAATACTGATTCACCCCCCCTCTAAGTATTATTTCCAACAAGACCCTCAACGAGGGTAACCTGTAAACTGAATTTAATAGTGAAACAATCCTCAAATAGATTACAAAAATACAAGCTTAGATTGTTAATGTACAACTCGCATGAGTTTCCATGTAAAAATCAAAACAATCAAGCAAGGACCAAATTTACATATGATAGTGAACAATAGGGCACATACAAAAATTATGATATTATTATAAATTCTGCGGGGCTAAGGGCCTTCACAATTTCAAAGGTTAACACTATCATAACTTGAGCAAGGTCGAGGGCCTCAAAATTTCAAAAAATTAATATCATTACAATACAATCTCAGTTGAGGGCCTTGGGGATAAAATAAATAAAATGGTCTTAATTAGAACATGTCGGGATCTCTTCAGGAACCCATTAGACTATATCAGGCTCAGGTAGCTAGCAAACGTAGGATGTTATGCAAAAACCCCTGCATATTTTAAACAGTCCACAAATAATACCTAAAAGTAATAAAATAGGCAAGTTAGGCCCAAACACAAAAGAAAACAAAGATTTGTTCAAATTCCAACTTGGAAGTGAGAGACAATCGAAGTTGAGTAAATCCTCGACAACCATAATGTTGAAAACAACTCTGCAATCATATTGCTCCACCTGCATTAAGAGAAAGCATTTAGTTAGGGTTAATCGTCTTGGAGCATCAAAAGTAATAGTTTTTCAATTACTTGAACTAGCCACCAAAGGATCACCTAATACAGTCGTGAAGGTAAGGATCCCTTTAGCTGAGTGCAGTCAACAGAAAAAGGGGAAAACCAAGGGTTTTCCTCCATAAACCAAAACATAAATTCTTGCATAGTCAGAGTAAGGAGGAGTTTAAACTCGACAGTACAACAGGAACACTGTGGAACGATATTGTAAAGTCTTAGAGAACTAGTGACCTCATGAGGAACTTGCAAAGCTGCATATCGCTCCAAGACAGAGGAAGAATGAGAGGCGTTGGCAGCAACACCGCGATTAGTTACCCTAACCTTAGCTTGATGAATTGTGACCATTAGATCAACATCATGTACCTCCTCCAAATTGCAGCAAAGTGACGATTGGCATCTAGATGTGTGCCTTAGTGTATAGATAACTATCTAGTTAATAACATACTATGCGAGAAATGAAGCATTGAATAGGCCAGTTTCCAAAATACATTCAATATGATACCATGCCAGAGTTAAATATACCTACCTCCAAATTACATTCAATGAATTTATGATAATCATAGCTAGTTGCTTTCGTTGAACTAAAGTAAATTAATACATTAGGACCCTGATGCATGTCATGAACTACTTTGATTAGCGAGGTTTTTTAATAGTTAGTCAAGCAAATAGAATGAAAATATTTTTTTTTACAAGGTGATAATGCTATGGTGTTTATGTGTTACAGGTTTTAAAATATGTGAACGTTGTGATAGTTCCACATATATTTAATTTAGCTTTTTGGACAGATATAGTAATTTATGGCCGTAGCTTATAGAGTACTTTATGACCGTTGATGTACCGTGGAAAAGAATTTATGTGCTTTTGTGCTTTTTTTTGAGAAAAATAAAATCTTTGAAAAAGAATTAATTAACCTTTGAGGAGTTGCTTTCGTGCTTTTTTAGGTGCTCTTTGTGTTTTTTCAGTTGAGAGCATTTTTTACGTAGAAAGAGAAAAATAATTTTAACTTCGACTTTAATTCCCCATCAACCAAATACTAAAAAGATCCTTGAATTGCGGGGATGACAAACCGCGCCCTATAAATTCACTGCCACCCCTCACGCCATTCAAATTCAATTGCAACTTTTAGCGAAAAGCATCAACGTGTTACAGATACTCATTAGCGAAAAGCCAAGTTAAATTTGCATTAATATAGATTAAAATTATACTCAAATCTTCTATATGCATGAATATGTTTGATTTTATACGTATATTTTTTTAATTATATGTATAAACATATTTATTTTGGAATAATAATTTATTGTAGAATTGAGGTTTCTGTGATCCATCATATTTGTAAAAAGAGCTTTGGCTTAAATCACATAAAAAGATTATTGTCGACGCGTTACTACACTCCGGTCGACCAATCTTTTTATGTGATTTACGCCAAGCTCTTTTTACAAATAATAATTATATTTATCAATATTTTTTTTTTTTTATACTTATTTTTATCATAACATTATAAATTTGCTTTTTTAATAAATTTACATTTATACATTTTTTGTATTATATTTTTTAGATTTTATTTAATTATAAATTAATATTAAGTGGATGATATGATTAAATTTATAAATATTTTACATATTTTTGTAATACTCACAATTTAAGGTTGAGATTATCTAAAAATATTATATTGTCATATCAATATGAATTTGTAGTTTTTTTGATGTTAGTCTTACAAACCATGGTATTTAATGAAATCTATTTACAAGTAAAATTTTCGTAATTTAAATCTGTACATGTTTATATATGTATTTTTGTGTGTGTTTTTAACTTATGTATTATTATTTTTTAATAACATATAATATTAAAAATAAGTTATAAACCAACATAAATCTTTTCTTGATTTGGGATCTACTAAGCTCCAAGCAGATCAAATCTCTTAATCCCTTATAAGTTTTGCATTATTCTATATGTTTAGATATTTAATCCCTCTCATGACTTTATAAATCTAGAATTAAAATAAATTTAAATTTAAAATAGATATATAATCATAGAAACGCATAGTTCACGTAGTCGAGGCGGAGGACTTTCCCGCTCCCCACCCGTGATCAATTCTCATAATTTATAGCGCTATACAACAACATATATGGTTCATCTGACATATAATATTTATATAACTATGTGATTGATCCAATGTATATAATGTACTCTAAGCTAATATAAGCTTTTATAGGGGACTCTCACCCCATTTAAAATATATATATATATATATAATATGCATGGACTGGGCGAGCCTATTATTCATCTTATCAATCTTCTCGTCTCGAAGGTCGACTCAGATTGGTGGTAATTTTTAGACGTATAAGTACTGTCCAAGTCAGCATTAGAATTGAGTTAGCATTAGAATTAGTCAAATGCACATGTGGTCGAGTCAGCAGTCATAGTGTATCTATATATGAATGAGTGAGTTGACGTCAGCAGCTTCAACCATCTTTTATTAATTTTTAGTTGAATAGGTTTGCATATTTCTTCGCCTTATAATTTTTCTGGTTTCTTTGTAGGGCCTTAAATAGGTTTGCATCATAAGCTTTCTAGTTTCAATTGAAAAGCAAGAATTTCAACGCTGATTAATGTAATGGTTTTAAACAGTAAAGTGGAGGGTAGTAATTAATGTAAGGGTTTTAAATAGTAAATTGGACAGTAAAAATTAAGGAGTTGTTTTAGTCTGATTTTTTGGACTTTGTGGTGTGGGTATTTGTTGGAACAATTTGAGGTGAAATCTTGATTTGCATTATTTAAATCGGTTTTTTCACTGTATATATGGATCCACGCTCTAAATTACCTTAGGGCACTTGGATTGTGCAAAGATTACCCATAAAAATTGTGATCTCAATAAACTCCTGCTAGATTTTAAAGAAATTAGACCTGAAAGCCCACGAAAAAGCTTCCAAAAACTCGCACTAAAAACAATTCTTGGAAACTTAGCTGGTTCAAACTTTGCCAAAATTCTTCAAAACTTACACCCAACACCATCCCTTTGAGATCCAGAATCATGCCATTGAATAAGTAGACTTTTGCTAAAATTACACATAATATTTATTTTATTTTAAATAAGTAGAAATTAGTTATGATTCAACGTTATTACCTTAGGATTTTTATTTCAAATAAGTAGAAATTAGTTATGATTCAACGTTATTACCTTAAATCCTAACTACTTGAACTACTTTTAACAATGGTTTTTAATCTTTTCTTTTTTTCTCATTCATAATAAGTTAAGTATAAAAAGTTAAAGTTGTATTAATATAATTAAAATTATAGCAAAATTTATATGTCAATTAATATTTTTTTTTTTTTTTTTATATTTATTTTAAAAATTACATTGATAAATGTTTTATTTGGATAATAATTTATATTATTAATATTTTTTTTACTACATTATTTTTCATAATAACATCTATAAAATATGTCTATTTGAAATAAGATTTTCAGAATTTATATTACCAATGATATATATTTTTTTTTATTTTGAAATATTGTTTTAGAATTTTAATTTAATTGTAAAAAATTATTAGGTAGATGATAGGGATTAAAATTCTATGGAATATTATAGAATATTTGGAGTAGTTATAATGTAAATAAAATTGCGGATTATCGGGTTTATTAAACTTCTTCAAGAGGGACTAACCCTCCTCTCTTTAAAAAAAAAACAAAACATCAAAGGTTGAGATTTAACTCAAAGGTAGAATATGTATCTTATTTACATGAGTTTGTAGTTTTTTGGGCATTAGTATTACTAAAGCATGGTATTGTAACAAAGCCTATTTACAAGTTAAGAATTTCCATAATTAAGAATATTATTACATATTTGTTTTTGTGTGTGTGTTTAACTCATATATTAATTCTTTATTATAATGAACATAACAATAATTAAAAATAAAATTATAAACCAACATAGATCCATCTTTGTTAGAAATTATATATTACAGAGCAGTGGAACACAAAATATTGCAGAAATATAAATATAGAAAACGCATAAAATAAGAGAGACACAGATATACGTGGTTCACCCAATTTGGGCTACATCCACGAAGAAACAACCAGTCCTTCTTTTATTATATTATCTAGCAAACTGAAGAGATACAACCTACAACAGATCCACTGTAACACCCTCTTCACTCTCAATCTCCTCTCTCTTCCTCACTCAGATATACATAGACGCAATACAATTCCCTCATATATAGTGAGGGGTTGCCTTCTAGGGCCAAAAACCTTATATTAAACATAACTTCTACTGTCAAATCATCCTCCTAATGAATGGCCCAAATTGACTAGAAATTACTAGACTTTTAAACGGCAATTTTACATCTATTTTTAGCTTCGGGGGCACTGCCCCTAAACCCTTGCTGGGGGACAGCTGGCCCCTGGACCCCCCAGCCGGGGGGGATCAGCTCCCTCAAACCCTCGCGGAGGGGACAAGTCCCCCCCACGTGGAGGGGTGTACAGTCTTCCTGGGGTATACATCTGGATGAAACCTTTGAATACAAAAGATAATCAGGCTCCACACCCAACAATCTTAACTCTAGATCTACCAAGCATTAAGAGGTAGATGAAATGATCAGATCTCTTGATTTCTTATCAAGTTTTGCATCAATTTGCATCTCAATATATTTGATCCCTCTCAGGGCTTGTAGATCTGTAATTAAGATGGATCTATGTTGGTTTATATATCATAAATATTTATTGTTCTTTACGTTAATAAAATTTAGCTCGCATAAAAATGTTTTCAACTATGATATCAATTTACTAAATTTATATATATATAACATTAATTAGTTTTTACTTTGATAAAATTTATCCCACTCCAACATAATATTTCAGATCAAGTGAACCATATTTAGGTTCTCAACCTGTAGAGCCAAATCTGGAAGAGGAGGAGGATGGGTGGATTAAATGAAGATGAGGAAGAGCCTATTATTGCATATCAAGAAGTCCCTTCTCAAATCGATCCACCTCGTGAAGTTCCCCATTATTCTCATTTGACAAATGAGAGCTCTATTTCAAGATCTAGTAATGCAAAAGGTGCCTCTCTCCCTTCAGGAGTAATTACAAGAAACACAAACCCTGATGTGGCTTGAGGGAAGTAATAGTTAGAAAAAGAAAGCAACAAAAAGAAGCAAGGGGGATCTCATGAAAAGGTGATTAGGGAGAGAGAAGTGGATTCAAATAAGAAAATAGGAAATCAAATCGTTATCTTAGATATTTTAAAAGTGAAAGATCCTAAAGGATCGGAAATTCCAAAAAAAAATAGGGGATTACTCTCAAAACCCATCTTTTAAATGATATTCATGTCACCGAATATAAGGGGTCTGGGCTCCCCAGCTGATCTGAGACTTAGTAAAGTAGCAAAATCCTTAGGTACTCATATTGTAGGAGCAAAATCTTGAAGAAAAAGAAGCAAATAACGTAGTGTAGGCATTTTGGAAAGGCTACGGAGGAACAACTCAAGACTCAAGAGGAGCATTAGGAGGACTTGGCACATATTGGTCTTGTATGCACTTTCAATTAATAGATATTAGCATGAAATCACAATACTGGTTAACAGTCATTCTTGAAAGAAAAGATCCGAAAACGATTCTTTGTGATAAACATATATGGGCTTGCCTATATAGAGAAAAATCTAACTTTTGGGATTTATTGAGATTCATTCAACAATATTAAAGTCAATACTTAATGGTCGAGTTGCATTATGGGGGGAGACTTTAATACAATTCTTATATCTAAGGAGAAGCACAGAGGATCTCATGTTCGTGATCCCTTGCATGAGCAGAAGACCTCATTAGTGACTGGGATTTGGTGGATACTCCTCCTAAAATTGGGAAGTTTAGATAGTCTAATCACATAACATGGAATAATCACATTGCTTCCTGCCTTGGTAGCGTCCTTATCCATATCAGTTGGTTGTTGCAGGGGATCAAATTCTCCTCCTTAATTATGGCTCAAGCGTAGTCAGATCATCATCCTATCTCTTTATCTTTTGTCCAAAAGGAAAATCTAGGTCCCATTTCCTTCAGATACAATCCCATATGGCTACCAGAAAAAGGAGTAATGGATCTAATCAAGCAAGCCTTGGTAACTCAAGTGACAAGCTCGCCATCGTATTTGTGAGAATCCAAATTAAAAATGGTCAAGTAGGTACTAAGAAATTGGATCAAGGACAAGTATGTATCTCCAACATAGAAGCGAATGGATTTAGTCCAGTAATTAGTACAACAAAAAAGTTGGATTGAAGAGAGTAGGGTGGAACCATGGCATTGTGATAGAGAAAAGGAATTAACCAAAAAAACCTTTATAGTTACTCTACAAGAGAAGGAGATTTGGTGTCTCAATTTGAGAAGTTTATGGCTTCATGCAAGGGATCAAAATAACTCCTTATTCCATAAGAAATCCAAAGCAAGATAGATAAGCAATAGAGTCAAAGATATTTTCCCTGAGGGAAGAGAAAAAATATTCTCTTTCGAGGAAATAAATCATGAAATTTCTTATATTTTTTATTTGTATATTAGGAAGATTGTAAAGTTGTTTCAACTCTAGAGTAGAAATACTATATTATGTTCCCACTGTAGTTACTCCTCCTATTAATGAGTCTCTTGTGAGGTAGATATATGAAGAGGAGGCCTTAGAGGAAATCTGGAGCTTGGACCTTGATAAGGAACCATGACCGGATGGATTCTCTATTAGTTTTTTTAGGGAGTTCTAGACCTTGATAAAAAAATATTTTCTAAGGATGTTAAATACCTTGAAAAATAAAGATAAATTGGGATGTTCCACTAGCTCATCCTTTCTGAACCTTATCCCTAAGGAATCTTACCCTGCAAATTTCTGTAGATTTTTCCCCATATCCCTTTGTAATTCGGCGTATAAAATCCTCAGTAAAATCATTGCCTCAAGATTAAATTTGCTTCCAGAGTTTATCTCTGAGAATAAAGGGGGTTTCATGTAGCATTGGCAAATTCTGGACAATATTATAATAGTCCAGGAGGTGATTGACTCAAGCAAGGAAGCTAGCGAGTTAGGTATGGTGATCAAATTAGATAAGGAAAATGCCTTCGATCGGGTTCGACACTATTCCCTTTATCTTATGCTAGAGAAACTTGTATTTGGATTGGAGTTTATCAAATGGATCAAAGCTTGTATTAGTTATCCTTGGATAACCACTCTAGTAAATGGAAGGCCCACTTTCTCCTTTTTAGTGTGTGTGTGTGTGTATCTAGAAACCATAATGCCAACAATGAACCATTGGATGTATAGAAGATCCTCCCCCTAAACTTGTGTCATTTATTCATCACCAAGTCTTGATCTCATTAGTTATTCAAATGAAACATTATAAACACACATACACACACACATATCCTTTTCATTAAGGAAGATGTCAGCAAACAATCCATTCAAGAAATAGGTAACAACTCATAAACTCATCATGAATTAACCAAACATCTGATAAACATCATTAGCAGGTTGCAATAAACCAATGTAAAAACCAGAATGTTAGAAAGGTACTGATGGGAGCATGAGAATCCCCCCTGAGTTTGTTCCACTTCTTCTTCACCACAGAGAAATAGACGCGACTATCTAAGTTAAGTACCGCATACATATGTGGTTGTCCTTAATAAGAAACACATATCCAAAATAAAATGCTACCTTCTTCTTAGCCATAACTCCCCCTAAGTACATACTTCTCTGGTGTGTTAAAGCGGTTAGTAGACGGAAGAAGAAATCATTCCCAGTCGTTGTCAAAGATACTCAAATGAATCACATGGAAGAGGTTTAGTGAATAGATTTTTAATTTGTTCTTTTGAAGGAACATATTCCAACATTATTTTTTGTTCCAAGGTTTTCTCTTTAAGAAAATTATACTTTATTGAAATGCGTTTGGTATTTAAATGTACAACTAGGTTTTTTGAAATACTACTGACACTTGTATTGTCACAAAGATTCAAGAATAGGCATAGGTTGTGGATAATGAACTTGTATATTTTGCAGTGTTTGAATCATCTGGAGTAGTTGAGTACAACAATCTACAACTACAACATATTCTGCTTCAGCAGTTTATAAGGATATAGAGCTTTGTTTCTTACTGAACCAAGAAACTAAATGCGGGCCCAAATAAAATGCTCCCCACAAGTAATTTTGTGATCATCAACATTATCTACATCAATATAAGCATGAAGTGAAAAATTATTGTTTTTAATATACCATAGTCCAAGATCTTGTGTGCCCAGTAAATAATTGAATATTCTTTCGACAAATTTGAGATGTATCTCTTTAGGATTTGCTTGGAATCATCTAACTATGGAAATTGCATGCATGATGTCTATTCTAGTACCTGTAAGATAAAGTAAGATGCCAATAATAGACCTTGATTTAGATTTCTCAATTATAGAAGAGTCATCATCTTGGTTGAGATTGAATCATGTTACCATAGGTGTGTGTACAGGTTTACAATCTTCTAATCCATATTTCTTCAAGTTCTACTTGAGTTATTTAGCTTAAGAAAGGAAGATACCATCCTTAGTTTGATGTACCTGAAAACCAAGAAATAATGTTAGGTCACCAAGTAAAGACATTTTCAATTCATTTTGAATGGTTGAAGCAAATCCGTGGCTCATAGATTAAACATTACTCCCAAATATGTCGTCATCAATATAAACTACTACTACCAATAGTTTGTCTTTGCCTATTTTGATATATAGATTACTATATGTTGAACCTTTCTTGAAGCCTTGTTGTTGTAGATATTTGTCAAGACGATAATACCAAGCTCTAGGAGCTTGTTTTAATCCATATAAATCCTTCATAAGTTTGCAAACACGATTCTTTTCATTGCCAAGTATGAAGCCTCCAGGCTGCTCAATGTAGACTTATTCATCTAAATCATCATTTAGGATTGTGTCTTTAACATACATTTGATAAACTTTAAAATTATGAAAAATCGCAAATGCTAGAAACATTCTAATGGCTTCAAGTCTAGGTATAGGTGTAAATGTTTCTTCAAAATATATTCCTTCCTATTGTTATAGACATATTTGGGCACTTCAACCCCAATCTTATATGTCGATAAACTAGGGATCTTCAACCTCTAAAAGTGTTGTTTCATACCCTAAAAGAACATGGTCATCTGATTACATCATTCCCCAAAAGTTCCACCTAAGAAACCATCCAAAATTGGCCTAAACTAGACCATACTGACTGCTCCACTGTCAAGGTGTGATGCATACTGACTTCTACACTAGCCAGGTGCGATGGATATTGATTAGGCCTTCTATAGGGTGCGATGGGTGAGAATGGACAAATGTACAAGACAGTTTGCTAAATGGAGGCTCATGGGATCTTCTAGAAACTTCTCCTATGACACTTGCCTCTCTGAATTTGCCCAGAGATGAGTAAGGGATCCAAGAAATCTCCAAGTGGAACCAAATGCAACAAGTGGAATGAGACTAATAAAAACCCCAAAGATGACTCACACCCGTGCACACATCTATAAATGGATCCCTCATTTAAGAGATTTAGAGGCTGGAATATTGTGAATTGCAAGGAAGTGCTGATAGTTTGTATTTGAGATAAGAGCATTGTATTGTTGGTGTGATCTTGTTATTTCATGAGGTGAAGAGGGATTGATGTTGGGAGGATGATGCTGGATCAGAAAACTGGGTTGTAATTCTCCCTTCTATTTAATAAAGTTCTTCAAGTTTTCTTCCATATAATTGTGCACTCGTGAATGTTATTGTTTGTGAATACCATCATATGTTCATTATATATCTAATTCTGTAGTGTTTATGATACAATAGATCAAGATGCTTTGATGGTTCTTTGCTACTATGTTTCTACAGGTACTCTTCAAGCGAGATAAGTACGGAGAGGAGTTGCAAGCTCTGTCAAGGGGGAGAAAGATCGAGCAAAGGATTAAGCGGAAGTTCTAGGTTGGTCCACTCATCTTTATCTTATCTATTGTGCATAGAAGAAATCGTGACTTGCTTTAAATTATTTTTTCTAGGGTAGCTACCAAACCTAGAGGGCTAGTCGATTGAAAAGACACTAGTTTTCCCATAAAAAAAATGACGACTCCACTAGGGATCAAATAGATGTTTGTTTGTTGTTGTTTTTTATTTTATAAACTATAGATAGAGCCTGAAGTCAGCCAGGTAGCCTTCGAACTACCCTTGCTCTGCAATTGCATAGTAGATGAATGTTGCTTCAGTCAATCTCTGGTTTAGTTTATGAATTAAACATTTGACTTACAAGCATTCTAGATCCCCTCTTGGTAGCTCAGTAACCTCTCAAGTCATTCCTCTATACTTTTCTCTTTACTGTCCATCATAACTCACCTTAACTCACTGAAATCAGCTGCAAATTTGAGCCAAAACCCACTTCAGTTGTGCTCCCTGGCCCATCACACTGTCTGTCACTATGAACCAGTATGCATTGCACTTCTCGAGTGTAATAGGTGAAATGCATCCCTGTTTTTGTGAAGCCCAGGTGTGATGACTGACTGAAATTATTTCCATTCTTGAAATTGGGGTTTTTTGTCCTTGTTTTCAACTTTGTTTAGTTGTTTTTTGCTACCTATGAATAGTGCCTCCTTACTGAAGCTTGCTTGCATCACATAGATCAGCCTCCACTGATTAAGATTAGTAAATGTTTTTTATGTATTTTTCCATCATTTACAATCCTTTGTCGAAAAATTTGCTTAAATCGATCCGTCGCTTTGATACAAAGAGTGTCGTAACTGTCGTTTTGTGTCAAAAAGAGAAGTGTCGTTGATTCTTCCTTCCCTAAATAGTCAATTGAACTTTTCGTCATGTATCTGATTTGATTTGTTGATATTCGAAGTGTCAAAAGCATTTTTCATTCAAAATTGAAAAGTGTCGTTTAGTCTTCCTATATATTTTGAAAAAGAAATTGTCGAAATGTCGCTTTGAGTAAAATATTTCAAATCTTTGCTACATTTGTTTTTCTTTTTTGGCATTTTTCACATTAAGGAGAACGGAAGAAAAATTCATGCATTTGCATTTGCATTTAGTTTGTGTGCGAAAAATGATTTAGGAAAGTGCATTAGTGCGTGCTCTTTGCTCTTTGTTTGAAAGAATTGTAATCTTCTTTCCCTAGTAGCTAGGATTTTCATTGATCAAAATAAACAACGATTGTTTATCATTGTAGATTGCATTTTTAGGAATTTCATATCAACATCATGCAGTGAACCATTGAAAGGAAAGCTTTTAAACAAAATAAACTCTAAAATAAATCTCAATGAACCTAACAACGCTTTGGAACCTAACGCAACACATCTAGAAGTCTACGCTAGGACGTGTTCCGGCATCATAAAAACTAGTAACTATCATTTTCATCGAATATTGGGTGATTCCTCCTCCTTGATACGACAAGTGCTAGCATAGACTTGTGCTCCCCGTACCGTCGAGTATATATTGGGAGAACACAATAGGCTTATATCCTTTATCCTTAGGAAGCCATGTCTACCACCCTATCGATCGCAATGCACAGAACACAACATTCAGGAAGATTGACTGTCGTACGTAAGTCCTTGGTAATTTCTCTTTAATTTACCACCAAGGTATATATTGAAGTTTTGTGATTGGTTTGGTAATCCCTCTGTCTATATTTTCCAGAGTAGTCACTTTCGTTCCTTTTTTACTCTTTAAAAGAAAAGGTCCATCTGAGCACTTGTCACTTCAGGCTCATTAAAAATTGAAGGGGACTAGAGTCATCTTTAGCTTTTTCTCAACTCTTAAAAATTGAAAAAGCAAAGTTGTGTCAAAGCGTCATTAAAATTAATTGAAATCAAAATAAAATCCCTGTTCCTTAGTCGATCTTAGGTTGAGACATATGGAGACAAATCCGAGATCCACCAATCAAGGAATCCCTTTTGAGGGGAATCCTAGACCTTTTTCTTCTTGGGGAAATATTGGTGTTATGTATATGGCCACATTATCCCTTCTGGGAATTACCATTGGCCTACTAGTATGGCTATTCTCAACCTTTGTGGTTCAAAATACCATCATTCCTTCGCAATCAAATCAAAATCCATTTGATACTGAAGTTGACCCTTCGCCTTCTTCTTCGTTTGTTTCTCCCTCCCCTTCTTCCTCTTCGCTTAGCGAAGGTAGTGATGCTAGTAACCAGGTGACCGAGAAGAAGAAGAAAGGGAAGGAGAAGAAGAAGAAGCCAATTCAGCAAGGGGGTAACCACACTTCATCTGGTGAAAATCTGTACATTAATCTTTCCAAACCCAGATTTCCATGAGAGGAGACCATTTTCATCGAGATTGTCCGTGCTTTCCTCGGATCTTAAGAGAATGGTCCCCCTGTTCACACCACCCAGTGTCATCAACCTCTGGTGATCATGTTGACAACACACCATCAACTAGTAATAATGAAGTTCATGGACAGAAAGGAAAGGTCAAAGTTCTATTAGGTTATGTGAAGGGAACCATACCCTTCACCATTGTCCTTTTCTGGATGAAGCAAAAAGAGTATTGGATAATCGTCCTGCTTCACTGCAGTGACTTCCATTTGGTTACCAGAAACTCTCCCCAAGTCCTTTACTAGTTGAAAAACCGACTGACTTAAAAAAACCGTCGATCAAAACACCTCTCCATGAGGGTGAATCTCTTGAGTCTATACCCGACCAGAGACAACAGGTCGAGGTGAAAGTTGACCTGGTTTTACCTTCAGAAGATCATACCCTTCCTGAAGAGAGTGAGAATGATACCGTTCGAATTATTTTTGTTGCTTCAGAGTCCGATGAACTTGGGGGCAATCCACCCATTCCTTCACAAGAGGAGGAAAATCCCCCAGTTCCCATAACTCAAGAGGTTATTTCTCCCATTTATTTGGTACCCCCTCCAAGTAGTCTAGTCACTTCCTTTGAGTGGAATCGACTAGCAAGATCCCGCCTTCCTTCTTATGTACCTTTCCAGATCATAGTACGAGTTTACAAAATGATCATGTCGGGCACTATCATAGATGAAGGAGCATCAGTGAGTATCCTTTCCTCAACTTCTTGGGAAGCGCTTGGTTCACTATCGCTTATGCCTATTACACAAAATTTGTCAGGCTTTAACAAAGGAGCGAGTAGACTGTTAGGGATCCTTCCTAAGTTATCGATAACTTTGGGAAGGACCCTTAGATTACAATCTACTCCTTGGACGTGACTATGTTTATAACATGGAGGCTATTGTTTCAACACTCTTCCTAGTTATGTGTTTCCCGCATGAAGGAAAAATTGTCACTGTTGAGTAGCTTTCATTTCCTGTTTCAAGCACAACTCCAAGTCAAACATCATCCCCAAATGGTCCTTTTGCATCAAAAGTGTCTCTCCAACCTTCATTTCGTCCACTTGATTGCCATGAGTAGTCTGGTGATTGTAACGAAGTTTAGGGGGCATGCACCCTTGTCTATTCTACGGACGAACCCAGCTGAAAAAATAGGTTTCTGTGTAGGTTATGTGATTGGTATGACACACCATTCACCTTTGTCTATTCTGCAAACAAAGCCAAGGAAGTTTTTTGTCTATTCTGCGGATGAAACCATCCTACCTAACATGGTTTCCCTGTAGGTTATGTGATTGGTCTGACACACCATTCACCTTCATCTATTCTGCGGATGAAGCCAAGGAAGTGTTTTGTCTATTCTGTGGATGAAACCATGCTGCCTAACCAGAGAAGTTTCCATATGGCTACTGGAGACTCTCCTTTTCATCATGCTAGGGGCATGCAAACCTTTTTCAATTTCTTTTTCTAGCGTTTTAGATTTGTCGGTTTTAGCTTTTTAGTTTTGTCCTTTTTATCTTTTTAATTTTGTTGTTTCTAGCTTGCATAAAAAGAAAAATAAAACTAAGCATAGTTCCCCGATGGTTTAAGCTTGTTAAAAAATAAACCCACTACCAAGCATAGTTCCCCCATGGTTCAAGTTTGTTAAAAAATGAACCCACCTAGAATAATTAACCTTTGTGATTGCCATACTATCAGCCTTTTGAGCCTTGGTTATGTACCTCTCATCACCTCCATTCTTTTGGTTGATCATACGCTTCCACTTGGTTGTTTACCCTTTTTGAGGAACATATGCAATGAGTGGTCCTATTAGCCAACCTCTTCCCAGAAATGACCATGTTTTGAGAAGTTCCAAGCTTACCCAGAACCAGTTACTACTATAGACACCACTCGTTCCTCAAAAATGAGTCTCTTTTAAACCATTTTCAAACTCGTTAAATATGAAAAGATTGTCGAGCAATTGGCCTTTCCAGCTCGTTAAAGTGATTGGAAGTGCCATCCCTTCTGTATATTTTAATCTTTTTTGGACATGAGGGGTTATCTCATGAAAAAGTTAGAGCGCTTGTCTTTTTCGGCTCATTAAAGTGATCAGAAAAGTCATCCCTTTTGTATTACTTTATCATTTTTCAGACTTAAGGGATTATGCTATGAAAAAGAACTAGTGGAGTTTCCTTTTCATCCCTTTTCAAACTCTCTAAATATGAAAAGGACCGAGTTATCCTTGTCATTAAACTCATTAAAACAATAGTGACAAACTCAGATGAGACATAGTTTCCTTTCCGTCCCTTTTCAAACTCTCTAAACATGAAAAGGACCAAGTTATCCTTGTCGTTAAACTTGTTAAAACAATAGCGACAAACGCATCCACCTATACAAGAACGAGTTTCACTGTCACTAGACTCGTTAAAACATAGCGACAAGTTTGCCCGAAGGGAAAATTATAGAACAAGCATATGTTATCCTCCTCAAGCTTGACAAAAATAAAGAGGTACTGGTCAGCAATGACTGGGGAAAAAGGGAAGAAACTTGAAAACTTTATGGTAGCAGGTCGCTCTTGAACATGACACTTTCACTCCATCACCATGATTGAGTCGAGTTAGGTTATTCCGTTCATTGGTCATCTCACCATTGGTGTTCCACACCATCCATCTGTTGGGGTCAACGCTATCAACCATCTCAGTGTCACCGATATGTTCAAGAGAATTCATTCAGTTGAGAAACCACAATCCAATTAATGTCTCATCCACTGCAATACCTTTGACCTTCATTTTTCATGACCTCCATTCCTGAACCTTGTGTCATCAGATTGTTTTCACCTCCAGAAATCATTTGCATTGTTTTGTGTCGTAGATGTGGGATACATTAAGGCCCTCCTACGATGGGTCACTTCTTGTTGACATTAACTCATTATCCAAGAAGTTGACTTAGAAACACCCCTTTCACTGCTTTGAAGCTTGCATGCCTCAATGGCAAGTTTCTCACTTCCGCGACAGGTTGACATTAATGGCCTTCGACCGAAAGATTTTGCATGATGTTCGACATCGGATCATATATTCACACCACATGAATTGTACTATAGCACCTTGAGGGTCATTATCATTATCAATGATTCCTCTTGCACCTATTAATAGCTCACATTATTAGCTCGTAATCAGGCGATGTCTTTCTGTGTTCGACTTCAGAACATCTCTTCACATGGATTGACTTGTACATCAAGCAAAGATTGAATGAGTTTTAAGACCTCGAATCTATTTTCATCCATCTGGGTTGCGATGTATTCAGGGATATAAAGACATCAAATGTACACAGAAGCTGCACAGGTGGTCATCCGAGCCAAAGATGACGACTCTACATTTGAAGAATCACCAGTCTGCAACTGTAGACGACTATCTGTTCTATGTACATGAAATGAATTTATAAATTTAAACATGGAAATGCCCGCCTCAGCTAGATCATGAAAATTATATTATGATGATGTATTGTATTGTATCTTATATAGGTCACCTTCCAGTTTGAAACCTCGGATCCTCATGATCAAGCATTTCACCCGACATCAAGATTTATGACTTCATGCTTTAGGGGGCAATTGTTATAGACATATTTGGGCACTTCAATCCCAATCTTATATGTCGATAGAATAGGGCTCTTCAACCCCTAAAAGTGTTGTTTCATACCCTAAAAGGACATGGTCATATGATTACATCATTCGCCAAAAGTTCCACCTGAGAAACCATCCAAAATTGGCCTAAACTAGCCCATACTAACTGCTCCACTGTCAGGGTGCGATGCATACTGACTTCTACACTAGCCAGTGTGATGCATAATGATTAGGCCTTCTCTAGGGTGTGATGGGTGAGAATGGACAAATCTCTGAGACAGTTTGCTAAGTGGAGGCTCATGGGATCTTATAGAAACTTCTCTTATGACACTTGCCTCTCTGAATTCGCCTAGGGATGAGTAAGAGATCCAAGAAATCTCCAAGTGGAACCAAATTCAACAAGTGGAATGATGCTAATCAAAACCCCAGAGATGACTCACACCCTTGCACACATATATAAATGGATCCCTCATCTAAGAGATCTAGAGGCTGGAATATTGTGAATTTCAAGGAAGTGTTGATAGTTTGTATTTGAGATAAGAGCATTGTATTGTTGGTGTGATCTTGCTATTTCATGAGGTGAAGAGGGATTGATGCTAGGAGGTTGATGCTGGATCAGACAACTGGGTTGTAATTCTCCCTTCTATTTAATCAAGTTCTTCAAGTTTTCTTCCATATAATTGTGCATTCGTGAATGTTATTATTTGTGAATTCCATTGTATGTTCATTATATATCTGATTCTGCACTGTTTATGTTACAACAGATCAAGATGATTTGATGGCTCTTTACTACTGTGTTTCTATAGGTACTCTTCAAGTGGGATAAGTACTGAGAGGAGTTGCAAGCTCTGTCAAGGGGGAGAAAGATTGAGCAAAGTATTAAGTGGAAGTTCCAGGTTGGTCCACTCGTCTTTCTCTTATCTCTTATCCATAGAAGAAATCGTGAATTTCTTTAAACTGTTGTTTATAGGGTAGCTGCCAAACCTAGAGGGCTAGTCGATCTAAAAGACACTAGTTTTCCCAGAAACACCTATTGAGTGTAACCTTTGCAAACAACTCATGCTTTATTTATAATTACTTCACCATTTTCATTCAGTTTTTTTTTAAACACCGATTTGGTCCCAATTATATTTTTATTATGAGGCCTTGGAACCAACTCCCATGTATGATTATTTTCTACTTGGTTAAGTTCTTCATTCACTGCCTTAATCCAAAAATAATCCTTGCTTGCTTGATTCAAATTTTTAGGTTCAATCGTGGATAATAAGGCTAAGTTACTAGGTGATACAAAAAATGTTCTTCTAGTTTGTATTCCAGCCTCTTTATCACCTAGAATTTGGGATTCAAGATGATTTTTTTGAACATACCTTCATGGACTCCTTTATGACACACTTATAATTTGATTTTCTTCTTATTATGCTATTCCTTTTTATTCTCCTACAACTTCTTAGATCTGAAGGGGAGTTGTTCATCATCTAATTGTATTTCTCTTTTAGTACCTATAGATCCTTCATCAACAAAAAAATTTACACTTTCAACAATCCTTTGAAGCCTTTTATTATAACATTTGTATCCTTTACTTCTAGAAGATTATCCAAGAAGGATTTTTTCATCATCTCTCGGTTCAAATTTTCCAAGATTATCATCATTTTTATTTATAAAACATTTCCTTCCAATGATTTTAAAGTATTTAACAGTTGGAGGTTTTCCATACCAAATTTCATGAGGTGTTTTTTCACTGTTGGCTCAAACATGGGCCTTGTTGAGGATATCAACAATTGTTTGTATAGGTTTCCCCCAAAATGTGTGGGATACTCGAGACTCATTAAGCATAGCACATGCCATCCGTTGAACTATCATGTTCATTCTCTCTACTACTCCATTTTGTTGGGGACTTTTAGCTATGGAGAATTGTCTTTTAATACCACATTGTTCATAGAAATTGAAAAATTCATATGATATAAACTCTCTTCCTCTATCAGATCTAATACATTTTACTTTCAATTTCAATTCATTTTCTACAATAGGCTTCAATATTTTAAACTTTTCAAAGGCCTCATGCTTAAACTTTAGTAAGCTGACCCAACACATCCTAGTAAAATCATCAACCAATAACATGAAGTATTGTTCACCAAAAGGAGACTTCTTTCTCATCGGTCCACATAAATTTGTATGAATTAGTTCAAGAGGTTTACCTGAAGTAAATTCTTTATTTTTGAACCGAACTCTTGATTTCTTACCAAATTGGCATGATTCACAAATATTGTTTTCAGGCTGTATGATTTTTGGCATACTGTTAGAAACAATGGAAACTAGGACACTATTGAGATGGCGGATGAATTAGTATTGTGGTAAAAGTATACAATTTTTCATAGAGTATACTTTTCAATCACTTTAGCAATTGTTCATGGATCAACAAAAAAACTCAATCATAAAATAATTATCATCAAACACATGAGAAACATATACACAAGACACCAATATTCAATTTATTACAAACTTCAACTTCATTACATCATTTCCCCACAAGTTACTACTTGTAGGTTTATCAGCTCCTTTTGAAAGGAACTTCTATCCCTGCTCATTTATCCGTCTTCACTAAAAGGATTTTTTCCCCTACTTGTTTATTAATCTCTGTTGAAAGGGGCTCTTTCCTATGCTTGTTTATCCATCAATAAAAGGGACTACTACCCCTACTTGTTTACCAACACTCACTAGAAGGGACTCTTGGCCGTAAACATTTACGAACACCCATTGAAAGGAGCTACTACCCCTAATATGCAAACTACCACTTGTGAGCCATGTTGATCCATCTTTCATTCATTTTAAAACTAGAACCAATAGGCCAGTTATGTCATAAACAAATAAATATGCTCACTACAAGTGCCCACCAAATCCACCATAAAAGCACCTTCAACAATCTCTGATTATTGATAAAATGACCTTCAATAATTTCTCATTATTGAACACACCTAATTGATCAAATCACCAACCATACATACCAGCACCACTAATCACCAATGCACTTCTTTGCATCTCTGAAACACTTTTCAAATACCAATATTGGTCTCTTATTCACCCTTGATGCATACCACCATTTTGCATCATGTTGTACTAACAACCTCCAATTACATGTTCATCCACACAATCTGATCTTGCAACACACTAACTTTGTTACTAAAATTCTTCTCTTAAAGAATTATGGACTGATACTTTTGGCTTGAACTTTGGTTAACTTGCCTTTATATGTTCTGCATGGATTTCTATTTTTTTTTCCTCTGTCCTATTCACAAATTATGCTCTTACTGTGCTCCACAAGTCTCAGACTTTAATTTTGTTGTTCGAGACTTAATATCTAAGTTTTCCTGCTTATTTTTGCAATTCTGGTTTTTTAACAAGTTTTAATAGTGCTTCTTCTATTATTAGTTGCAGTTAACTTTGGCTTAACCACCCAATTTGGTGCTAACTTGCTCATTCATTTATCATTTTTTGTGTTTGGATTTAATTTCCAATTGTGCCTGTTGGAGAGGTAAATCCCCTCTACGGATAGAGGCGATCCCTACTAGCCCAGAACGGGTCTAGCAACAATCAATCAATGCTACTCTGCAAGTTCCTAGTTACAATTACAAAGTGGGTAATGAAAACCTACTTGGATTCCAACGCTATGTTTGATGAAGAGACGCTACTCTCACTCCTTCGCTCTAGTTGGTCACGGTCCTCCACTATCCTCGAGGATGGACACCTGCACATGCAAATAGAGAACAAACACAAGCGTGAAATCTGGTAAAAACAACTATACATCAGTCAGAAAGGATGTAATTCACATTAATCATCATAAGGCAAATGAGAATGGAACCATAACAGTAGTCATCTATCTTTTATTAACCAAAACTGAGAAAGGTACAACCAATGTTCTGACGCTGAGTCCTTCTCAAGAGGGTCCAGCCAGCAAGTCTCATAAGCATTCACCCTTGAAGGTAGATCTCCCAAGACAAACAACTCTCTCTC